>DWPV01005303.1:0-12588 GCA_018251915.1 Urbanus proteus proteus
CATTGAATTGTAAAGTTGTGTGAACGAAGACTTACCCGGATTAGCATCGTACAATGATGCGCAGGTATATGTTGAAGTCGAAGATTATATTGACTGTTTCATTAAAGGGTGGAAAGTAGATAGAAATATCCAAGACTTGTTATTTCTATCTACTTTCTTGGTTGAATTCAGAAGTGACTGCTGAATTTTTTATTTCTGTGTTAAAACAGCAACGTTAATTACTGTTGAATTCTGGTTGTATAGTTGTGGTAATGGACTCACACCTACATAGCTTTCCATTTTAATCCTCCGATACCTAAACATAATAAACAACGTTTAAAACAGGACTCAGTAACGCTTTACACTGTCGTAATAGGAAAAAAACCTGTACTACGCTGTTATCGCTGCAGATGAGCTACATGTAGCTCTACAATCCTTAAAACAATATCTCAAAACTTATCATTTTCACCCTGAACACCTGAACCTCAGGTAGGACCTTGATCTTATGTGGAGTTGATTACAGATGTCCATCAGCGGCAGTGGTCACTTACAATCAGGTGGACCGCATGCTCGTTTGCTACTTCAATCATATAAAAAAAGTTTGATAGAAGGTCCACTGCTGGACATAGGCCTTCCTTGATGGGGATTTTCAGTAATAGTTACCGCACTTCACATACTTCTACGTATAATGTTGTCCTCTAGTCACCTCCTACGATATCCACGGGAAGATTGGCGCTAGTCAAGCCCGACGCTGTACACGCGTTCAGACTTAGACATAATCAAGACATAATCAAAAGCTTTATATGCTCATCGAAGCTCACGTTGTAGCAATTCCGAATGAAATGCAAATGAGATGGGCGATTCACTTTTCCGTGCGCTTGTTGCGTCGCCCAGGGTCATGTGGTGAATGCAACTTTCCAGATTCGATGAGCTCCCACGACATAATGGCGATAGTAAATCTGATGATAAAATGCCGTTGCGTGCTGCTAATACATAATTGTGTGATGCCGTTTGTTTGTCTTTTGTATGTTTAAGATTTTTACTGGCAAACAAAAATAATCGTAGCATATGAGCGTGCAATCTGTCTGATGGTAGACATTAGCTGTTGTTAACTGTTGTTAACTGGCATAACATGTTTAATAACCCTAAATTGGAAGTTATAGTTATTGGAAGATATGGATAGTTACTTGAAGTTAGTTGCAGATACGTCACTACCCTTAAGGATTGAGATGGAATGACTCGTATACGTATCTCCCTTACTCTTCAAAACACCCAGCTTATTACTACCATTCCGCAAGGTGTTTTTCTACAGAGAAGGTACATCGAAATATAATCATTTAATGCATAAAAACATTTTGAATAATATGGACTTATTCTACCTAGTTTGTTTACCCATAGTTGATCGATTCTAGCTTTTTTAATTCTAGCTTTTGCCTGCGGCTTCGTACGCTTCGGTACTTTATAATGGATATTATCATTAATCTTCTTCTTGAATCACTTTATCTATTACAAAAAAAACGCATCAGAATCCGCATAGGGACAGACAACGGAAAGCGACTTTGTTTTATACTATGTAGTGACTATTAAGGTTTTGTCGTATATGACAAATAAACAGTCTATGACTGTTCAATATATACTAATCGTATATTAGAAAGTAAACTCATACTCTGTGTAGGTGTACAGAAAAGAATGCGTTTCCTTTGACCAATAGTGCGTATGTCACAATTGCCGCGCCGCATTCTAAACGCACTTTACGCGTAACTGCTTACGCAATCGATTAGGCGGATCAACAGAAAGAAAGTTGTTTTAAAGTTCTAACATATATAAACAAATCGTACGTGGCTATGCAAGTAATTATTTATGTTAGCTACCATTTTTCTCATAATAATAATAATATGTAATAACGCGTAGGAGCACGCCTATAACTGAAAATTATTTTTACAGGCATTTGAATGATGTATATAGATTTTTGTTCTCACACTGGGCATTTGTGTATTCGTTTTTATTTGTTTCCATGATTTCCACGACACTAGAGAAAATCCTAGTGTGGGGCTATGATTCTAGAAAGCTTTTTTTAATATTCTTGCACTTTCTTAGTTAGGCATTAGAAGAGTTGTGATCGCTTTATTGCCAGCACAGTGAATGATGGTCAATGCATCATCTCTGTATGAAAAACAGTACCTAAATAGGAGATAAAAAGGTTTTGATTTTGATACTAACAGACTCAAAGTAACATTTTAGCGGCGCACACACCAACGCCTAATCGTCGTCGGTTTTTCATCGAGCATGCACGATCGCTTTCGTTGAGTGAAACCCGTGCGATCGCCATTGTTTCAAGCACATACTCGTAGAAACGAATAAAACATTTAATTTGCCTATTAGGTGTAATCTATTGAGTATTTGTAGGTTTAGGTGATTATCTTGAAGTTAGAACGTTCTTTAATGCGTCTTAAACAATGATACGAAATTATTTTTCCTCAAACTAATGTATTTAAAAATATACCAATGCTTTTTGTACCCTTCAGTGTAGCTCTTATCGTGTGAGTTGATATAAATCTATCATTACTATCCTAATGTTTTTAATTCTTACTTATGTATAATTATCACTTCTTTCAATTATATCGTATTTCTTTCCTATGTTACGCACTAAGTACGGGCCCCTAAAACTCGGTTAACCGTTACTCTACCACGATGCTCCGATGGAAATTCCTGGAGGTTATTGCCAAAATTAAAAAAAAAAAACATTACCAGAACTTCAAGAAACTTCTAACAATAATTCATTAGTTATTTCCATTACTTTCATATTACAAAAATAGGGCAAAAGCTTAGTTTCACTAAGAATACACAGGAATACATTACCGACGACAAACAACAATGAATGTGTTTCAAATGCAAAACAGAACCCGAGGCGCTCGACAATGTTAGCGCCTCTTAAATATTTGTTAACAACCCTACTGTGCCTTAAGTGACAAATATTACTTAAATGAGCGTGTGGTGTAAGTGACAAGAATTAGCAGGTATCTAATATACACAATAAATTAAATAAAAGTATATACAAGTAGGTTGTATTACAATGTACAATAGTATTGTATTGTATTATAAAATACGAGTACATTGAGACTTTAGAAGGTAAAATAAGTTTTGTGTGACTTTTTAGATTTATGTTTTAGAGATTTGCTTAAATTATTTTATTTAAATTCAGCGTACAATGTAAAACGCCGATACATAATGTGATCTTATTTAGCAATCTTGCATTTCGAATAAAAATATGCATTCAAAATGAACAATGTGTAAATCCCTTGAGTAGTTTTGAAGATTTAAGAATAGATAGGGACATAGGGACAGAGAAAGCGACATTGTTTTATACTAGTATTGTATTGTAGTAATGTTTTTACGGTACATCCTGAAAGTCTTATATTCCATTCAATTACCTCCCATTCTTAATTTACTTTTAAATTTCGAACAATCTCCTGCTTCTCGTGACTTGCATCACCGTCATAAATTTCCATACTTTCTGAGCAGAGCTCAGTAGACAGGAAGTTTGCGGGCGAGGATGGTTGATGTTTGTACACCGCATATTTAGACGGTGCGTCGCTTATTCGGATCATGGTTTAATTGATGGTACTCCAAGCTTAGACCTAGCAGAAGATATTTAATGTTCTTAGCCTCGTTTAAGGATTATTATACCTTTTCGATTCAATTGTAACACTGGTGAATCGGTTAAAAGGTTAAATGGCTCTATATTGAGCTTTGTTAATTTTATAGCTCCGTATGCCTAGATGGGCCCTCTGAGTTTAAATTGGTAAGGTTAATTATAATATTAAAGCTAAGCAATTTTTCCACGCACAAACATCAATAGAAAAGGCCAAAATCTGTCTTTTCGCATCAACATGATACTGGGCTGCATCACCACTAAGATTCTGCTTCGATTTGAATAAAATACAAACTTAGGGGCTACATGAGGTCAATCACAAACGCATAACATTATTGTTATACCACAAAGTAATACTCAGGGCTGGTTTTAAGGGAGGGCAGGCGGGGATAATTACTACATTATTTGCTAAAATCATATTGTTTCTTAGCAATGAATTTGTGAACAGGAAAAAATAAATTTGACTCGAAGGACGTATAAACTAAAGGTTAGTTAAAAATCAGCGTCGCAATCAAACATACAAATTGAATTACACACTCGTGCCTCTAATAAAGGCAAATGGCGTATCATTCACACACCAAGTGACATTGATCACACGTTGGGTAATGGGTAATAATTGGTGGCAATTAACTGTTGCGCGTGACGGGTTAAATTGTGTGTTATTGTAACATGTAGTCAACAATTAGTTTCGCGGATGCTGTGTTTACTTAAGGTAAAAGGTGGTTTGACAATCTGCAGATTTAGACATTTACCGCCAGTAGCTTATTGGGTTTTATCCGCCCTCGCGGACCTCAGCAAGTCAATACTTTAGTTTCGAACCGCACAGATAGAGAATCACAATTTGCTAGCATGAAGTTAACAAAAATAGGTCGTTGAGATACAATAGTCGTCGAAAGTTGTCAAAATAAGGTTGTCCAAGATAAATTTGCTGCCCCTTGAATCTGCCGCCCTAGGCTCCAGCCTACTCCGCCTAATGGTAAATCTGCCACTGACCCTTTATTTATTTAATCTTGATGTACCTTTACAATAATGTATGTACGAAGGTGAACCATCTGGTTGGAATATCACTACCTCCACCTATACCTCTATATGAGTTAGGTTGGCGCCAGAATCCAATTATTCTTACCTACGTAAGAATTAAATTTATTCTTGACTTGTTCATTCACTAGGCCTTTGAGGTCTACTCGATATGGGCGACCCTAATGTGAGATTTTGGCAAGAGTCAATGACCCTGGTATGCATGCTGGTGACCGCAGAGGATGATGATGTTACACAGGAAGACGCGGCTACCTATCTTCATGAATGCTGATTACCACAGAGATTACTTAAATATCAGAAAGAAATTAACATTACGACACCTACAGGAAAATAAGAAATTTTGATATTAGGCAGATGGGTAATTTCAAAAATGTATTTACGTAACAATTCCTAATTTAACGTGTTAAATGTAAATATGAATTACTTTTCTTTAGGTCACCATAATAATTAAATTTTGAAACAGTGCTGAAAAATATATTTAGCGTTTGAAATGTGAAAATCGCATTATACGCCACTCAATCGAATCTAGATCAAAGTGAAAGAACATAAACATTGCGTCAACGAATCATAAATTATACTCGTATTATTTAAAATTGTAATGCCAATATAACATGATTTTGTAATTAGAGAGACATCTTGTGTTTTTATGTAATTTTATATTTGCATTTTGATTCAAAATGCTTAATTGCACGAGAAAGTTCAATTAAAATGTATCGTGCATATTTAAAATGAATTTTAGATGATAGCTTGAGTGTCTGTTTAATCTAAAATACCAATACTATTAAGAGTTTCAACAAATTATTCAGTAACTCATCTGCACAGTAATTTCGTGACTAGATACAAAAAAATAGTTTAAGTTTATTATTTCGATTTTAGTTATAAACTGTCTATTACATAATATTTTGGAACATAATTTTTATTTTAGAAGATACGAATAAAATAAATTACTAATTTTAATGACTTTGACTATCAAAATTCACTTATCACATAATGGGATGATATTAAACATAGCTATTACGTCATGTCCCCACTTTAGCGCAATTGAGTCATTAATTGTCGCGATTTCGTGGCTAATCTAATGAATTCGACTCCGGTCCCGTCGCGGCACTTAATTATGTAATTAGTCACTGCATTATGCCAGTCGTCTGTACCACGAAGTGTTGAATTCACGCCATTTGAAATTAGGTAACTAGCCTTATTTAATGCAATTTTCTTAAAGCACATCCCACCAAAAACAATTTTATGTAAATGTTTCTTAAACAATAACGCTGTCTGTCTATAAGTTATAAGATCTCATGTCGACGCAAGCTTCTACTAAATTCTACACGCACTAAATTTACAAACTGTGGTATGAAGAGTTGAATTTACACCATTTGAAATTAGGTGATTATACCTAGCGTTATTTAATACATTATTCTTTAAACACATTCTCAATAGAGCACCGATTGTTTTCCATTATTTCTTGTCTTTGGCACCTTCATGGCGCGACTGTTCGCATTTTAGACGCTAAACGTATTTGTCATCGATTTCAAAGATGTTTCGATGATTCGATGATGATTTCGATGTTTAGTAAATATCGATAAGTTAATAGAAATTGATATTTACTTTTTAGTTATCAATTGAGGTCTTTATGTAAATAATTATTTTAAATTAGGCATCGATTTGGCCTAGCACCTTCTCATACTTGTCGTATAATTCATTTCAAGTTTGGGCATATTGAACATTGATCATCAGTGTCTTTCTTCGATTTTATTTGTCTACTTAACTGTAAATATGTATATACAAAGCACGATAATAAACTAAATGACTTATTTATTGAATGTTTGATCGCAAACAACGTTCGGGCATAATTCTTCGAGACGGCATCCATCGTTATGTTCGAATAAAAATCTATAAATATCTTCATGCCTATACCTATTTTATTGCTATACAAAAACAGTTTTCTTATCAAGAAATCGTAATTAAATTCTATCGTAGGAATGTCTGCAGCACATATTAATTATGCGTTAGTAAATGATGTTCAAAATCAATTGTTCAGATATTATGTTACGGACATTAACCTTTTAAATTATGTTCCTCAAAATATCGCTAGTATTAGTTTTCTAATGTCCTGATTTTGGAACTGACAACACATCAAACATAGAACACATGTTGTTGGCATGTGTCATTTACTAGCAGGATAACCGGGTTCGGTGAAATTAGGTTGCGATAGTATTAAACCTCCTTTTCTCGGTAACATCTCCACTATTTACGCAACCTTAATTCAACAAGATTTACGATACATCTGCCGCTTTTGGGTCACCGAAAAACCTCATTACGACCTCCGAATTGTATTTATCGATACGTCTTAAACGCGTTGCGTAACTGAAGTATTCGCAACTTTCGAAGGTTTACGTAAGAGTCCCTTGAGCGGACAGGTGATCAATTATGTCAGCGGAGTATTGAACCTGTGCGGTGGAGGATTATGGATGTACCGCAGCGGGCGGGCGCTACGGGTGACATTGACTTTCTTATTGTCGCGGGGCTGATAGCGGCGCAAGCGCACATGCACGCCGTCTGCCGTCACGCGCGCGCGCATCCACGCTCCGCGACCGCGACCGCCCGCGCGCCGGGCCCGCGATATGCCCGCAGTGAAAGTATTCAACATATTCGGCGGACAGAAGCCGACCGAGAAGCAACCGGCCGCATCCCCCGCTCAGGGCGCTATCCAAAAATTCTACAGGACTTTTTCAGTCGGCAACGAAAGCTCGCACGAGCACAAGGGTGGGAAAGTGACCGCGATCGCCGCCTGTCTCGAAAAGAAAATCAGTGAACCCGCGAATGTAAACAGTGATAATGTGCAAAAGTTTACCACTAAAGTTAACGTAACCAACTCGGTTGTGAACGGCAAATCGGACAGTTCGAAGCCGCGGCACCACGCGTACGAGAATGTAAACATTGTGATCGCGGACAAACCGAAACCGGAAGAGGACAAATCGCTCGACGAAACTACTAAAGGGTATTGTTCGATATATGAGAATATAACGATAGTCGGTAAACAACCTGACGATAAATTAGAGTGTGAAGCTACGGCGGAATCTAAGTTAAATAAAGCGTTAGAATCATTTGACAAAATACTATCGGAATTTACTTCGAGTACTACTTCTTTGACACCCGATGTAAATACAACCAAAGGCAGTTTTGTTGTACCTAAATTACAAAAGTCAAAGACTTGTAGTATCATAGAGTCGCGCTGTATATTGAAGAAAACTAACTCTGATTCTGAAAGTCAGAGAAAAACGCGCAATACTGTGACGCGAAACAATTCAATAGACAAAACAACAAGTTTATGGAATCTTGACGACATGAAGGGAAAAGAATTAACAAGTCCTTTGAAACCTTTGACGGTTGTACCTCATGAAAACATGAATACCGATAAATACGCTACGTACAAGATTTCGTCAAAAACATCGTCACGTGCTAATTGTATTAAAACAGAAGACCTAAAGAAGCTTGACGTAAAAACAAGAATCCTAAAAAAGACTTTGTCTAATCCGCCGTCAACACCTGTACCTGTTATATCGAAGACGAAAACAGTCACAAAAAAGGTGGATAAAAACATGAATGAAGTAAGGAAAATAAAATCAAAAACGTCTACAAACAATTCAAAGCCAGCTTTGGAAAATAAGGAGCCCCCTAAATCTCAAATGCAGAAAGCGAAGAGTGTATGGGAAATTGGAAATGAATCTTTCATTCCTTCTAACTTGGAAAGGACCAAATCCACTACTTCTATCGCGGGTTCTCCAAGTAAGATCCCGGTGATCAGGAGTCAAATGTCGCACAACAAGTTCAGTAGCACTAGGGCGCTTTTTTCTCCCACTCCGGTTGATCTCAGCAATGTAGACCAGGCCAGAGAGTGTGCTCAGAAAAAAAAGCCCATTGTCTCGCGAAAAACCACCGAGAAGTCTGATTTTACAAAACAACCAAAACAAAAATCGCAGCTCAATTTGAAGTCTGACGCGAAGCGACAGAGCGATAAAACGAAGAAAGACGCACTCGATAAAAAAGATGTTTCATCACCGAAATCGTCAGTGAGGGATTACTCGGACGAAATAAACGCCGTCCGTGCGAAGCTGCAACAGAGAAAAATCAACAACAAAAGAGACCTTGTCGTACCGACGCCGGATTCTAAACGAAATGAAAACGAACCGGAAGAAATCGATTCGACGCTGTCACCTGTCAAGTACATAGTGAAAAAACTGGAATGTAAGACCGCTATGGAATCGAAAACGGAACCGGCCCAATTCATCAACTGTAAAGTGATCCCTCCGGTGCACAAGGAGCTGTGCGTGGCGAACACGACGTTTCATAATCACCTGAGCACACTCGTCGGCCGACAAGTCAAGTGCGTGGAGTCACGAGACGACACCAGAATATGTACACAGGTCGAGAAGCTTCAGTTACATAAACACACCGAGGAAAAGATATCGGATACGCACTCGGACTGCAGCGACGACTCGGGTCACGTCTCCAATGACGCGTCGAACGAAAACGATGCGGTGTTCGACAACGTGCACGACATGAGCCCGGTGCATGGCGCAGACGAGGTCGACTGCAAAATGTTCGAAGTGCCGAAGCAGTTCGGGATAAATTTGCCTGGGAATGCGAAAAGCGTGTGTCCCGTGCGGCCGGCGAGGCGCGGCGGGCGCGGCAACGAGGTCGATAGCGGTACCCGCGCCACCGACGCTCCGAAAGTGGACGAGCAGGTACGCGACACTGTTAACATATCGATAACAACAAATTACTGGCGCTCTTTACCCGCGGTACCCTATTAACTTGCCGCTAAACGCTTAGATCTTACACTGCCTATCTAGCTATTAAACAAGTCTGACGAGATTTACTCGAAAGCTGATTCCACTCAATAACAATAATCACAGGTCACAGACCCCATACCTATTTGAACGGCTCCTTTGCTATGCATATTCGTAATTATGCAAGCACAAATATTATTCCCGCAACATTCTCCAAGATAGAATGCATAACGCCCCATTAGCATGCACGTGAACGAGTAAACAATACCGAAGCGCTAGTCGATTTAGATGTTTTGAATTTTAATAAGTAAGAGGTCCTTTCACGTTGATTCATATAAAGAAATTGGTGTTGAATCATACAAACGGAGCCATTACGAATAAATTTATAATAAATAATATGTTTCACGACCATAGCTTGTAGAAATTCTTGCTTTGTGTTATGAACACACGCAATACTTACATATTATAAACAGTCAGACCAAAATAAACCTAAAATTATCAATAAGTTATCTACTCTGTTAGGATTCTAATCTTGAACCTATGCATAGCATATCGCTATTTTAAACCTTCCTTCTCAAGTCAGCAACAACATCAATAGATACAGATTCCTGTAACACAAATAAGTTGTTTTCAGCTCTACAATGTCCCACTGCAGGGCAATGGTATCTACTTAAAACTAAGCATACTTCACTAAGCTACTCCATTTGTATTATTAAAAAAAAAAATTGCAGACATATAACGAATTAAAGTCATCATAAAAGTAGGGTTAAATAAATCTTTGTATACCTATAGCATTATATAATATTTGTAGGCATACTTTACCGGATTACCGCAAAATCCGACATTACACAACTGTCAATAGGAATGCCTTTATAATTTTAATTTACTATACAATACGAAAATATACCCACGAAATTATTTGCGCTTGCATAACACACTTAAGACCACTTGAACCTCAATTATATTCAGGCAGACTTTAATTATCGGATGAACTGCATGACACTGCCTAAAATATTGTATAACCTGAATAGTAGTTGCATTTTTAACTTGAACGACATATTTATGTATTAAAACGTATCGTACGTTTAGATACTCAACGCGTGAATTCAATAAACCTAAACACTACAAGGAAATCTTGTGTAGTCGAGGCATTGCCATGACTGACATTCAGGTCCATCGTCAGATCAGCTATAATATGATTGCATTGTCATTGAAATTATATAAATATTCCAAATTTCAACTCAATTGTTTGAATGGAAGTAGGTCGAAATGTTGGTGCAATATTTAACACGTATCTACATAGCAACATTATTGGATGTCGCAGAAGGCGCTCAAGGGACAAAATCCATGATCCATGATCAGCAGTATCTTCCCATGTAATATTAACCCTCACTGCGGTCACCACCACGCATGCCAGGCTCTGTAACTATTGGCAAAAATATCCCGTTAAGAATTAGGTCATAAAACATATTAATTCTATGGCGATTGACGATCCGCGTGGCGGAGGTTACCATGCCGGTCTCACGCACAGTGGGCCCCGGAGATACCTAAATGATGAATTTAGATTTCTGTTCTGGGTCTGGTTGTTTGTGTATTCGTCTCTGTGTGTCCATGGAACTCACAATATTGAAAAACTTACTTTGGGGCTATGAGTGTAAGAAAGCGTCTCTTTCCTATTCATTAGAGTTACTAAGTCCTTTGTGTCTGTCTGTATAGTCTCATATTTCGTTTATTTATTACGTTAAGTTTACTTGGCATCTCCATCTTATGACAAGTGCACTACAGAGGTCAGCGGTGCCACCAGATTTATTAACGCTTTTACTTTCACCACTTCTTTGACTACGCCGACTACGTTTTGACGTCTTCTGACGTACTGTGACGTAAACGCTAGTTCAGTGGTACCCAAATTATTTGGTGGTACGTCCTGGGATATCGATAAACTATTTGTTTTTATTTTTCCATATTAATTATTGTTAGGTTTTACATGTTTTGAGGTTGCCATATCTTTGACGGATAAAGAAAAAAATCTTTAGACGTCAAGTATAGCGACACGATCAATTTCAATCTGGAAAGGTATCGAAAATCTAATAAAAAATATTGAGAACATCTGGAGTCGTTAATGAATGTGATATTTTGATACCTATTGATTTATACCAGTCACGTGGTGCGATTTATGTTTGAAGATTTTTTGAATTCACACACTCACTCACTCCATTTCGACTGTTTACCTGATATACGGATTTTCTTTCTTTTAACGGTTTGTGATCCTTTACACTAGTGATTTACCTATACTTTTAGTTTCTTCTGACAGTTATGTCAGATGTTATCTTATGAGTCTTTGTGCGACTAATGTTTGAAGTCTTTTGATTTTTTTTTGTAGAAACGGTACTCGGTTTTGTTAATTGAAAATACGCCTTCTCCACTTTTTCTGACCCGTTGTGACGTAAACGATTAGCTAATGAGTGTGATATTTGTTTACACTTTTCATTCCCTTTTGACAGTTACATGGCAACAGGCTAATGGTTTAAGAGCTTCAAATTCACACAAACTTATTACGACTTTGTTACTTTAAAATTCAGAACCGACTCTTTCTTTTAACAGTGCGTTAAAGTTAAAGATTAGCCAATAAGTGTATTCGGTTACATTTTTCATTTTCTTCTGTCAGTCATATGGCATTGTGTAACTGATGGTTAGTGTTTTTGGATTTGAAACGCGAGTGGGTTTAGTTAATTTAATATGCGGATGCTACCATTTCTACGTGCTTGACGGCATCACTTTCGTTTCGACTTTCTTACATCGCGATGCGACAACAAATATTACGTGCTCCATGTTGAGTGTGTTTTGACAGAACTCCTCCCGTAATGCGATGGTTGCATTCGTTTAATTTATGGCGACACGCGTGGCGGAACGGTTACCATACCGACTGATCTCAATAAAATCTAAAAAAAGACATCTTTTTCATATAATCAACAATGAGAGAATTGTTGTCGGAAAATATTCAAAATCTACATATAGGATTCACTTACATATAAACTTACTAGTTTTCGCCCGAGGCTTCGCTCGCGCTAATGAGTACATTCGCACAATGAGCCCGTAGGTGTCAAAGTAGGTTGTAGGTATAAAAGTTAC
>DWPV01005304.1:0-12586 GCA_018251915.1 Urbanus proteus proteus
CATACATAAAAAAAAAAAAAAAAAAATACATACATCCGAACATAGTACCTCCTCCTTTTCGAAGTCGGTAAAAATATGTTACAAATACCTATATCCCTTAATATATTCTGTATGAGTATGTTAAGTAAATGTTTCATTTAAATCGCTTTACTTGTCGGTGTCTTATGTATAATATGTTTTGGCTCAGTGGATTTGGACAACAACCATAATTTTTCTAAAATACGTAATATTGATACTAGGCCTTTAATGATACTTTTTTCATCAAGTTATGTTAAGGAATGTGAGCTCACTACTCGACTGCGTCAGGAGAAGAGTAATGTTATTCGAGCGTGTGTATGTGTTTCCATAGCGCGCCCTTAAATGGTTTGACGGATTTAAAATATTAGGTGTTATTGGATTCGTCAAAATTTTTATAGTGACACAATTTTTAAATATGGTGTCTGAAACTGAAAAAAGAGATATTAAGCAGTCAGGTTTTCGTTTTTAACATAATATTAGTAGTTCATAATACATTACTCGCTTAGCGTAGCTTTGCTTCGTACCTTACCTTCAACCACCGTTTTTGGTGGAAGACTAAGGCTACCAAACAAAACAAAAAAGAAAAAAATGATTTTTCATCTTTTTAGACGAAAAAGTGTTCTTAACTATTTTGTCTTTGCCTGTTTATATATTATAAAGATGGTGGTATAGATAGGAAGAATTGAAGAAATTCGCGAGGCATTTTACATAACAATTGCATCAGTCTGCTTGAAGCGAGACTAAAACAAATTACTGAATTCTAGTCAGCCGAGAGAACTTCCATTAAAATAATTTTCGTATCTGTAAACTCGGTCTACAGTCAAAGATATAGCGGCTCATCTAATATTACCTTAGGAAGCATTCACGTGTATAAAGTGGAGCGATTATAAATTACTAACGAACTTGAATACGGTTTCGCCTGCATGTCAGAAAGGTGTAAATGGAGGCAAATTCGTCAATTTATATGCGAAACAGACTGCCTTTGAGACACCTCTCATTAGGCACTTATAAAATTCCATTAGTAATATTTAATTCCATAAGTAAGAGCTTAACAAGTGATGTAGGTGTCGCTGGTTGTAGTAAATTTCTATATTTTTAGCTTTACGTAGGATCATGATTATTTAGGAGTTCATCGATTTTTTAATTTTATAGTGATTTTTATCTGTAGATGAAATTTGATTTCATTTCCAATATGAATCAGACAACATGGCTTGATAGATGCTATGTACGGACGAACTTATATTTAATTGCATGATGTGCTCAAAATAATCCTTTATATGCAACTTTTTAATCAACTGATCAATTTTAGATAACATTTACGGTCCATTTGAATGAACGTTTTCATTAAAATTGATTAAAGTAAGTTTTTTATTTGTGTAACTATATTTACTTAATAATAACAAATATTTTCAGAAATTCGTTGTCGTCGTCACAATTGTGTACTCTGCATAGTTGCCAAAGAAGGTATGATATAATACGAGTATAATAATGATCGTGTCATATCATAAAAGGAGAATTCCTGACGTGCCAAGCGTGCCTCGCCGCCGTGATGGCCGCCTCACTTTAGGACAGGTACGTATTTACCAGTAAATATATTGTGTGTGTGTAGGTTTTTATAATATTGAAGCAACCAAACACATAGTCCATCTGATGGTAAGTGGCGACTGCCGCTCATAGACTAGATTGAAGCTTTACTCGAGGTTAGAACCAGAACGCATCAGATAAGTAGGTATATCTCCCTTACTATAGGTATCCCAACCAAGTACAGCATTTGTTAACGTGGCTGTTTTTAGGTAAAATTGGCGTGAATCTGTATAGACGAATTGCAAAGTTGAGATCTATGCATGTGTCATCGGTTTTGAAGTATAATTCATCTCCTCTCAAATTGCTGCGTTATCCAAAATAATCACAATTTTTCGTACACTGTAAAATAGTAGCGTGTAAAATGTAGAGTCTGTAAATGACGTTGATCTAAAAGTTTTCCTACGAAATTATTCATTCTGTTGTCACCTTCGTTCTCAGTCAGTCGCGGTGAAGTAAAA
The DNA here is from genome assembly GCA_018251915.1 of Urbanus proteus proteus. Lineage (NCBI taxonomy): Eukaryota > Metazoa > Arthropoda > Insecta > Lepidoptera > Hesperiidae > Urbanus > Urbanus proteus. Next base: position 2,061 of record DWPV01005304.1, read on the forward strand.
TCCCTTTTCCAGGGAAGGCTTATATCTGGATTAGATGGTTGGCTGCAAATAATTTAATGTAAAATATCACTTTTAACTGGACTCCATTATACATCACATCCGCCACTATCTTCAAGAGCTACGTTGTAATTTAATTTTAGTATACTTAGTAATAATAAAGCAATTCTATATATTTCAAAACTAAAAGGTTAATTAACAACAAATAAAAATATTTGTTTAAAAATAAATACATTCGTAAACTGTTCGGTAACTTTTAAGCAAAGTAATGCCCCCAGCGTTTAGGGCAATATTCCCCACGGACCTGTTTTAGATGGATATATTTTTATAAACTTACTTTACCTGTATTATTATTTTCTTTAACTTTAGTACATTTTATTATCATTGTATTAAACTGAGGTGAGGTGAGGGAGATAATGAACTATGTAGATAGAACGTCATTTACTGATTTAATTATCTTAAAAAAGAAAAACCGGACTGCCTTCAAACCGTACATTTTACCTCTTTTATTTCAGTTATCAAGCACCCTATTTAAAAAAATAGCCTATGTGATTATGACAGACAGACGAATCGAATGACGCCTAATATTTTAAAATTCATCAAGCTGTTTTGATTGTAGGGTATGCCAAAGAAATGGACATACTCGTACATATACGAGTAGGTACATACAAACGCTCGAAAAACATTACCCTCCTTCTGACGCAGTCGGGCATAAATAGGCAACAGTTGGTCACAGATTAAGTTAAAAATTAACCAAGCTAAGTTGCCTACACCTATGTTATTTTCATGTATTTGTTTTATTTTTACTTTTATTTTGGTATTTTTGGACCGACCCTATTAAAACTGCACGCAATTGTTGAAAACTTAAATTTCTGACCAAAATTTAACAGATTTGCTGAAATTGAACATAATAACCGGCTAAGTCCGACTCGGACTCTTGCACCAGCGATTACAAACACAATTTAGTTGTTACCTATATATTCACTAATGAGCATTGTATGAAATGTATGTATGTGTGTGCACGTTTAGTGAGTATTCTTGTTTGTTAACTTAATGTAAGTTTTTTTATTGTTGTTATCGAATTAATTATTGATCTTAATGTTATTGATTTATTAATTGGCGTTATATTGGTATTTATTGAAATGTTAACCGAATATTAATAATTATTATTACTTTTCAAACTTCAACTAAAACATAGAAGAGCTGCCTGATGAACGGTGTAGGTTTAGTAGAGCTTCCTTTTTTACGGAACCCTAAAAAATGATCAGACCAAAATGACCCGTATTAGATTTTTGACTTTATGATTTAATTACGGAGGTTGTTATGTTTATAATAAAGTCTTATTACGTGGCGAGAGTCGGGGTTCATTAAAATCTCTTTCACGTTGCTTGGGTTTAATTATCCGTTTTCTTTGTTCGCAAACGTTCGGCCTCTGTGCAGTGGCAAATAGTTCGTTGTTTCATGAATCAGCCTCAGTGAATTGAGCGAATTTATGTAAAAACATTAGTCAAATTTCATGCACTTCTGTTTTATAGCATTTTTATTTTTTAATTTTCATTGTAAGTAGTATGATGCTGTAATGAGTCCGAAGTACGAAGAAAAATCTATAAGCTGAGGACTAAAGCAATGTACTTATTTTTTTAAATAATGTTAGATAAATAAAAAATTAAATAACGTTTCAAACTCATAGCCCCACACTAGGATTCCCTGTGTCGTGGGTGCCATGGACGACACACAAGAAGGACACAAACCCAGACCAAGAACGGAAATTTAAACTTATCATTCAAATTTCAGCCTTGCTGGGAATCGAATCCAGGACCCTTGGATTTGCGCTCCGACGTGTTAACCATTGCACCATCCGGGTCGTCATCATATGTACTTCGTCATATGTTCAAAATCTTTATTATTGAACATGGTATTATGTTCAATAATCTATTACTTACTAACTGTAACGACTGTTCAATAAATATTTACTTTAAAATACATTTAGATACGCTACTTTATCAAGATACGCAACGCAAACTGCCTTGCGTATCTTAATAAAGTATTTAAGTATTTACTATCTGAAGTATTTAAGTCACTTAAGTGTTGGGTAAGAGTATCTTCCCATTACTTACGTTTCTCCTAGATGGAGCGCGATTGACCACTACACGACAAATCACTTAACTTCACTTTATATACTATTTCCTGCCCTCCAAGACTCACCCAACATTTTTCTTTTTCTTTAGCTCTTTGTCAGCTTTTCAGAGGCGAAGATTAAGATAAAGGATTCCATTACAAAGCAGTTGAGTTAGCTGTGCGAATTAAGGCTGTGACAATGAAAATTGTATTATTTATTTATATTAAAACAACTTAATAATTTCATTAATATTAAATATTTAATTACAAGATAAGAATATACTATAATGGAATATATAGTATACGTATCTACACTTTACTATTTACTCTAACCTACTTTTAAAACACAAAATGAAAGTAGATTTTTATTTTATACAAGCTAATCCCACAGTTTTATCCATGTTAAAGTAGTAGCAGAAGTAAAATGGTATACATATCTAAACATAGGTAACACCCTGCTCTCCTGCGACGGCGGTCGCATGCGAGTCGCGCGCACTATTGCCTTTTTTCAAAATAAAAAAAAAACCTAAGATACGCATTAGACCTTATGCTATCTTCCTGTAAAAGTCCCTTCAAAATCAGTCCAACCGTTTAGAAGATTAACTCAGCCAAACAGACAGACAGACAGACACCCAGACAGACAGACAGACACCCAGACAGACAGACCGACATACATTTTAATTGCATTTTCGTTATAGGTATCGTGTATACTTTTATATGCATTCAGTAAAAAATGTTATTTTGAAATCCTAAAAGAGAAATATATACATACATGCATATTATCGGTATCATTACTATCTATTACCTTTGAATTTAAGGACATACCTATGTGCCTAGATAGTATATGAACGTACTGTAAGATGTTAACTAAAATTTCGCATCCCCTACCAAATTTGGGAATCCTGCCAAGCAGAAGATAATTTTAGGCTTCATTTGCTTTATTACATTTCGTCAGGGTAGGATAATAGCTACATACGAGCTACTTATATGTTACGTAAATTGGGCTATTTTTAAATTACATTGCAATATGTTATTTAGGATAAACCTACATCAACATAAATTTAACTATCTAAAGTTTGCTTACTTTACATAACATTTCTGTAAATATTGAATATATTATTTATCACCACTGCGATTCCTATTTCAGCTTTATAACATCAGTTGTAAGAGTTGCTTTTTTCTGGTTTTAAGTGTTTCCCAATGGAGACATATTTATCCGAGGCGTTCCAATTTAGTCCTCAGGAGTATCGCCACAACTGCTGCCAACCTCGGGAATAACTCTAGTATCTAGGGTTGATCGCAGTCATCATAGGTGGCATTGGTGGCACATATCATCAAGTGGACTGGTCGCTTGCTTCTTCTGTAATATAAAAACGATATAACTATAAGTAGTAACTCGTAGTGACGATTTTACTCATTTTACTTACTAGTATATGTAACGAATCAGTGTATCCGATATCATTGCGCCAGCTACATCAGTCTCGTCTTTCCGACAGGGGAAGTGAACAATTTTATAAATAGGAGAGAGTCGGGTAACTCAGGTTACAAGACTCGCCTTGCCGTGAAGAATAGTCAGAAATAAGACTCTTGACTGACGGAACAATAGTTTAATCTTTGCGTTTGAAATAAAACTGCTCCTGGAAAAAGGAGAATGAAGGTAGGTACCGGTTTTTTGTTAGAAATAAAAAACATAAGATCCCTGACAAGTTGTTATAGATATTAGGTACTTACGTACTTTTCTCTTGAATGGAAAATTAATATTTTTGATAAACTTGACTTAAAAGACGATTTGGAATCGTTTTATCATTGGTTTAGGTATTAATCAAATTTGTTATTAATAATAAGTAATTACTTTATTGGAACGCCCTGTTTATTATTTATAGGTAATTAAAACAAAATGGAGAGTCTGTGACTATTAGCTCGTATAACCAGATTATGAAGAAAATTAAAACAGAGGCTTAGATTTTAGAACCTTGGGATTTAACGTGGCTTATATGTGCGATCTCGAATATATTATGTCCATATGGGTTGAAAGCGAGGGAGCTTTTATTGTTATTTATTAGTAAGTATTTTCTATTATTACTATCTGTCATTTTCATTACATAACATTACAGTTAAATAACATATCACAGATAGTGGAAGCCAACCGCGCATTACGCAAACATGGCGCTTGACGGAACAATTTGTTAGGCCGTTCTTTGTAACGTCTCGCTTTGTGATTCCCGTTAACATAGCGTGAACATTTTGACAAGTAGAATTTGTTTTGTAAGAGGGTGGAGATACATTCAGACGATAATTCCACTCTCACCAGTGTCGAGCGGAGCGTAATGCTATAATAATATTTAATTTGCTTGTCAATGTTTTGTTTTAACATTGAAAATATCATTTAATAAAGGATAGGTTTCAAGTAAAAGTTTTCTATGTTCTTATGTCTGACGTTGAATAAAAACTACTGTCTGAATGTGAGAATATGTCTCATATAAATATTTGGAGATTGTTTCAAAATATCCTTTATCATTTTCGAGTAGGTAATATTTCTAAGTATGTTTTGTAAAAAATAAGATGTTTCCTCGAAGTACTAATGTTAATTTGATTGAAGGTATATTTTATGTTACCTACTTAAAGGATGTGTTGTCTTTCACTTCCGCTCGAGTTTGATCGAAAAGTTTCCGAGCGTGCCACAAGTCTGAGCACCTTATTATTATTATCACATTGAAATAATGAAGATATTTTAATAGAATAGAAAAAGAAAACGAGCTGGCAGTTCACCTGATGGTAAGTGGCCACTGCCAACCATGGACGCCTGAATTCTACCTAAAATTCACTACAGATGCGTTTCTACCCCTGATTAAGTTAGAATGGCGAAATAAATATGATTTAAATATTTTAATTGTGATATGAATAAATTACCGTACTAATTACCAGAATCATACCACAAAACAATGCTAGGTTGTTTGGTATTGAAAGCATCGGATAACGACATTATACTCTTTCCGACTATTCGTTTGAACACAATAATGAAGTGTTGAATACTTGAACGAGAACTAAATACTGCACATTCTAAAAACATACAATGCTTTAGTTTGCATATGCTTTATTCATTGTTCTGTTTGTTAGATTCTTGTTTGTGGTTTGAATATATGATTTAATATCAACAGTGCGTAAAAACTATTTTACAAATTTTATCTCTCAAATGAAATTTATCTGCATTTATGGCAGGATTATTGTTTTTTTTTCCTAGAAATGTTTTCTGGTTAGTTGTAGGGATTTATGACTGTTCCAATATTTTATACATGACGTGATCGCACACATTTTTGAGTATATTTTTAAAAGTTATGAGGTCTATTAGATACTTACAATTAGATAATAAATGAGAGTTCAACAAATCTTTCGTAGAAATATCATATTAGGTACGTCAACGAAGTAGAGGTAAGTACACAACATATATTATTATGTAGTGTTATTGCATCATAGTTTCAACGCAATAACTTTATCATAATCATCTTCATAATCATATTATCAGAACTTTAAGGGTGCCACATTAATATTATTTTTTTGTATCTATACAAATAAATAAAATTGAAGTGTTTGTGGTTTCTAAATAACATTATTTTACTTAATGCATATGAAAGTATAGGTACACGATAGCTATAACGAAAATGAAATTAAAAAAATTGTCTGTCTGTCTATTTGGTGGAGGTAATCTTCTAAACGGCTGGACCGATTGTGACGGGACTTTCACTGAAAGATAGCTGAAGGTCTAAGGCGTAACATAAGCTAGTTTAATTTTTGAAAAATCTATTAGCGCGTACCGTCGCAGGAGAGCAGTATGACAATTATGTTTAAATATGTATTCTTTTTGCTTTTTAAACGCGGGTGAAACCGCGGGGATCAGCTAGTCATACGTATATTATCTTGTCACTGCGCCTGGCTTGCGTGTTGGTGACCGTAGCAGACACGGTGCTGTGGTAATTTTTCCTGAATATTGTCTTTTATTTCTCTCACACGACAAACATAGAAACGTAAATATATAATTTAATGCTTTGGGGCACTTTACCTTCTCGCAAAAACGATAAGGAAAAATAAACATGATCGCAGGGCCGCAAGAAATCCGAACTTGGAGTATATCTCTTCGTTATTTTTGTGTTGGTTTCCATAATTTACGAAAAGCCTTAACAAGCGACTCACAAGAATACAGGAGTTTCGTGGATCTCATAAGGAAGTTACGACATGAAAAATATTTCGATCAATGCCTTTTTTACTTACTTATTTTGAGTGATTGAATTTTCAAAAACAACATTTACTAACAACTAAATCTGAAAAAATCTATAAATGTGCTATTAATTCACGTTTTAATTATCATACGAAGAAACTTTAAAATCAACTTGGGAATTCCTTCCGCTTTTTAATTTCCTGGTGTAAAGTTTTGTTTCCTAGCATAAAGCGGGGTTTTGCGAGACTCAGGAGCTCACTTCGCAGTTTGTACACAACAACATGCACACTACACGGGACAAGTCGACACGAAACTTTATTTTGCTAGACTTGTTTTAAAACTTTCATGTCAACTATACATAAGCTAAGGTAATAGGTTATAGGTTTAATGCTAAGGTAAATTCTGATCTGACTTATTGTAATCAAATTTTGTCTTGTACAAATAAGTAATAATTTAGATCTATTATATTATAAAATATAATAAACAGTATATAATATACAAACACTACCTATGAACATACAATAATAAACACTATTCACTACTTCTACTTTCATCTTCCGTGGGTGCTATAAATTCATAAGTAGGTCACACCTGGATCATGATATTAATCTTAAAAAATCACTAAGACTAAGCCTATCCAGGAATCGAACTCAAAACCCGTTTGTTTTAATAAGTACGTCCACAACTTCAAAAGTACAATCTGCGTTATACGTTTGAAATATTATGTTGGAATGCCGTATGACACGGCAATGACTACGCGGAAATTTTCCCGCCGTGTAATTTCCTGCTGTAAAGTTTTAATTCTCACATACAGTGCGCTAAAAGCGTCTGGCAAGTTCCCTAGCCGCGCATGTATACGCTCACTTCCCACACAAAGCCCGCGAGCACAAAGACAACCTTCACTCCGTTTTGATCTGCCTAGCTTTAGATGCGTCAACGCTTCTCACTTCCAATTCAAATGTTTTGATTAAGCTATACCTGGGAATTTATTGTCAAATTCCTGGGAATTAATCGTGTCAATATATTTTATAGTTACAAAACTTCCTTAAGATTGCAATAATAAATGGAAAAAATCATAACGGTGGTAAAACCCCTCGTAGTTCGACTTCGGAAGCACCACCATCACACCCGTCTCTATCTAACAAAGTTACGTTTTAAGGGATAGGCATTTATATGAAGAGTTCCCACTTTACCTTCAGTAGTGGCATGCATCTGTGGATGGTCTCAGGTAGAACACTTATGCATATCTGTCATTCGTTACAAATGTTTATGGGTGGCAGTTGTTACCATCAGACGGACTGCATGCATTTAATAAAAAAAACTATGTATGTTATATTTTGAGTTGAGTAAGTCCTCATAAACAAATATATACTAAGTTTAAGATAACATACATACTTGTAAAATGAAAACTTACTTATTAAAATTTTTAGTACCTTTGAGATCCTCTCAGGAAATTTTATTCTTAGGTTCCAAAGGTAGAAAGCACTTACACGCAAGACCTACATACGTACCAGGATAAGACAGCTTTTGTACCTGACAAGTTGCAGAAGCGGATGATGCTCGTCAGCTCGCTTCTAAGTTGGTTATACAAGTTTGTATGGTATGTATTGTCTATGTATGTGAATAATACTTAAGTAAATTACATTTTGGATTCATTGGGTTTAGTAGACTGATTTAATATTCACACTCTTTAATCAGAAGTTGTACCTATAATAATACGAAAATTATTATTTTGCTGAATTCAATATTAAGCAATAAACTGGAAAATTATACATTTTCAAAGAATTCTGCAGATTATCCTAAAGCACTTTTTTCAGGTTAATGCTTTTATAGTTAACGTTGTAAATTCCGTTTATTTTAATTAAGTTTATCCAAGTCCGATATTTGTTGGAAATCCTTACATTATGTTCAACTTTGCATATTTTCATTGAATGCAAAACGAAGTAGGGATGCGCATGGAAGTTTTTCCACCGTTTAATTTCCTGGTATAAAGTTGTAATTCGCGGCATAAAGCGTGCTAAAAGTGGCGTCTGGAAAGTTCCCATCAACGTTCACAGGATCTTACTTTACACACAAAGCCAAAAGCACAAAGATAACATCCACTCCATTTTGTGACGAGTTGCCGCGGTAGATGAGGCGTATCGAGTCGTCAAGCGAAGTGTTCAGGCTGAACGCTGAACATATATTGTCATTGTGTTAATATAATACATGTACCAACATTATATATGTGTGTCCTAATCCATCAGTCCATTTGATGGTCCAGTTCCAAATTGTATAAACAAGGAATTTACTTTGTACCGATGCTTTGCTAATCACAATTTGCAGTTGAATTACACACCCTTCGACTGAAACAAGAACTGCTTCACGCTGACGAGGTTGCGGTAGTACTAACCGAGCCGAACCATACTAGTTTTACTACTAACACCTACTTATAAATAATTCGTTACTTTATATTTTACTAATAACATATTACCGACATCAAAAATATATTTAATTTCACACTTATGTAACTTACACTTTTAGGATCAACAGCGAGATAAAAGTTAAACTATGCCACTTAGATTACTTTTATGATATAATTAATCACTGATTTTCAATGCTAAATACATGTTTATATTAAATCTCAAGCAAGTTAGAACATCATAGAGTAATGGTTAATTTTGAAACGTAGCTATGAAAGAAAGATTAATAGTATTAGTTTATTTTTGTAAACGATTTGACAACTGCTTTTAACTTTGCGTCGGTAACGTGTCACAAATTCCATTAAACTTTGGAAATAGAAACAAAGTCGGTAGAATTTAGTCTTTTAAATTCATGCTCCCGAATGTATTGTTGTACCTGTTATTACTCGTACTTAGGAAAATCTTTAATGGATACCCTTTGGGGATGGAATGTTTCCATTTGTAATAAAGAATGGTACTCTTCTGCTGTCTTTTGCTATTCGAGTGACTCTGGTTGTGATGTGAGACTTTCCAATATTCTAAGAGAATAAATATTGTACATAGGGATACTAAATTCTACCAGGCTACTATTTAAAAGTAGAATGTTTTTGCTGTGCCACTAAATGTAATCGTTAGCAGCTACTTTTGTACAATAGGGCCATGCGTTATTTATGATTGCGACTATGTATTATATATGAGGGGCCAAAGATTTAAATCGATAGAGTCAATCAACGTTTGAAAGTAAAGCAATAAACAGAGCGATACTAGCGGACACAGGAAATGTCACATGTCAAACGCACCTGTCCAGCGATTACGCTTTGAGATATCGGGGCGTTTAATTTTGATGCCCATCGCGGGTCTGTCCGCACCCCAATTCTCTTTGAATTCCCGTTAAATGAAGCTGTCAATATACATGCCCGTCAAATTTTAATGGAAACTACGACCTCCGTGTCACAGCGGTTATCATAACAATTTGTTGAGTAAACGGTTGCGGGTTCTATATTTGTCAAGCAGTATTTTAAATTATGGAATTGCAGTCATATAATAATATAATACATAGTTGTTTTGTTACGTCCACTTTTTTGTCGTTAGTAATGTAGGTTATCTAGACTTTTAATGGAACTGAAATAGGAGACAAACATAAAGTCTGCCTGTGAGTGACTAACCAACCTTAAACAGTATTACAGTCATACACGGAGTTATATGGACATACACGAAGCTAAATATAAATACGTAAATTTAAATTAAGTGTTGCGAACTTACCAAACCCTTTAAATCTAAATACGATTGCCAGTACTTTAGAGGGAAATAAGTGTTGCGGATTTGCACTGGAGTCATATTACAAAGGCTTCACCCATCTTTATATTTATTAGTGCTAAAATTTGTGATTAAAGTCACTTCAACTTAATTAAGGAAATATTACTGGACTCACTTCACGAGTATGTTTATCGACAGGTACTTGTTGACGCGTTCCCGAGGCTAGAGTCCAGGTGTATTAATGTCGGACATGGTAATTAAAACTGACATAAAAACATTAGTAATACGTTATGATCTGCATCGATAATGCATATATTTTAGAATAAAAATTTAAAATTTAATCAAATTATCCCTTAATGGATTTATGTTGTTTTATGTCATAGTCATGACATTTGTAATTAAACAAAATAGTTTGATTAATCGTCAATTAATTTGTTTCGACATTTAACAAATAATGCGCTGCCGCATTGGCTTTAAGATGAAATAATGCGACAACAATT
>DWPV01005305.1:0-12586 GCA_018251915.1 Urbanus proteus proteus
CTTCATGACATTATTTCTATACCTTTTAATACCTATTATACCTGTTCTGTGTCTGGGTGTTTGTGTATTCGTGTATGTGTGTGATTATGGCAGCTACAACGCAGGAGAAAATCCTACTGTGGGGCTATGAGTGTAGAAAGCGTATTTTTAAGATGGTCGCCTCATTTTAAATAATCCAGTAACTACACTTTCTAACGAAAAACAAGAACTGCTTGATCTTTACCTTTACTTTTGATACTTTTAATGCCTTCATCTAATCATGTTTTCTACCATCTCTAGATATACCAATGATAACAGCTATGTAGACTATAGTTAGGTGCTACTCTATCGGCATGTAGGTGTAGAGTTCTCTGAGGTTGGCTATCAATCTGTTACCTACATTTGGGGATGACTTAGAGACATCTCATCAATCAGGTTTAGTTTATGTCCTACAAACCATAATCGTAAGTGGTTTCCTTACACAGAGTGTTCACACCTTTAAAGAAAAGGTATGTATAGAATACATACCTTTATATAGAATACATACCTTTCCGATTTTGAATTCGTCATTGAAATGAGTCACTGACTGATATGTTACCCGTGTTCCTATAATCTCTACCATTTGGTTTATGACTAATATAAACGTATTAAATGTCTAAATTTGAATTATTATATTCACATTCAGTATTATGATATCATAAGAATATGAAAATGTCATGATGTTATGACATAACTGGTAGACATAGGTAGGAATCACTAGTTTTAGAATACGTTCTATTATTAAGATTGTTTTAGACAAAAACAAAACAAAGTACGAATTCTTATCTATTGTGTGAATATTTCCGCCAATAAGAGAAAATTCATATACTTTTCTTTAGATACCTTACATTGTATGACATGATATAATTACATAATTGCTAGAAGTCAGTAATAATAACATTTAATCCAAGAGGATTAACGCGTAGTAACGGTGCTTCGATTGTACAGACAGGATTACGGGTAATCGGACGTTTTTATCGACCAAAATTCGGTGTAAAGTCTCCGATAACGAGTGAGACAGCGTAGATAATTTTTAATTGAAAACGTCTATCATTACCGAGGTGCGGTAATTTTTAAAATTTATTGTTTTTTGTAATGCAACGTTTTATCGAGGCACGCGTCAGCGGCGCCAAGATCGATCAAATCGCGTCGCATTTGCATACATTTCAATATAAAAGGGGCAGGTGCGAGCCGCGAGGGTAGCGCGGGGGAAATCAATTAGGGACGTAATCGTATATCAAACGGGCAATTATATGTAATGCGCTAATTGCCGCGTTCCGATGCCTCGCTCCCTTATCGCGAGCCGCCGTGTTTGGGGAAATTTTATTATTCATACCGCCGCACAGTTTTGCATAGTTAGTGGCAGTTTATAAAATAATTGCTATGGGGCAGTTCATGTCAGTTTCAATTTGTTTTTGGAGGCAATTAGCGATAATCGACGTTTTGTTATCGCTTCCCATTTTGTTGGTAGTTAGGTACTTAAATGTTCAAAAAACGCTAACTATTAACAAGCCTTTGGCATTTTTGTGTGCATTAAATGTAAAATATGTGTGTGGGATATAGCCACGTATGGAGGCGCGTAAAAACTTCCCGGTAACAGGAAGTAAACTTCGATTGACTGAAATCGTTCAGTCGTCGATCTGAGAAATTTTAAACGAGTATCCATTTTAGTAATAATGAATGGGTTTAATAAAAATGAACGAGATGAATCAATTCCATATATTCATTAAAACTGGAACCGCACGTTATAATGATGATAGCGCGGGATAAATGACAAGAGGAGGTTTACTGAGACCTGGATGCTGGTCGTCATTGTAGTGGAACCAGTACTCGTCTTGCTGCCGGGGGAGTGGGAAGAGGCCGAGGGGGGAGGGGAGAGGGGTGGGCGTGCCGCGGGAGGGCGGCGCCCGCGCACTCGCTATTAGCCGGCGCAGACTCCTAGTCGAAGCCTCCCGACTCTATTGGTTGCGTTTGCGCATGCCATTACTATTTGCATTTTCCATCCTCGTCATTATTGAATGCAAATCGGAGGTTGCTCAACGAGCCTTCATTAGTAGGTCAGTGCGAACGTTTAGGTACTATTGATTAGCTCATTGGCAGGCACGGTTTATCGAAGCGTTGCGCAAGCGCATGCAGCGGCGCGCGATTCGCTCATTATAACTGACCTCGCGTAATTTGCACGCTAATAAGGTTAGGTATTAGGTATTGTCATATTTTTTATCGATTTGCCTGTTTTCGTTTTTAATATAAATGCTACAATGTTATACCATAACATGAAGTTACGTAATTTATAATTGCTCTATCGTTACACCTACTTTGTAAGAATAAAATTAATTGACTATTGTTTCAATTGATTATATTTTCTATCACAATATTTCTATGCAGTTCCTTTTATAAGTAGGCTGCAGGTTTGTGTAGAAATAAAAATAGATAATGACCAGTGAATGGAGTTGTATCACAGCCTAATGACAGGTCAATGCCCGCTCTCGTCTTAGGAAAAGTAGAGACTTTTCCGACGTACGATACCTATATTCGAGGTTCTAGTTTGTTTATGTTGGATGCATGATAAGTTACATGACATGGCATATCATACCATAACATGACAGACCTACTAACATAAGTTAGGGTAGTAAAATTTTTCATAATTCTCTTTTGACACAAATACACTGGAAATGCATACATAATAAGTATAGGTAAAGGTAAAGGTACATTTGTGTATCATTATATAATCTTGTGCGCCTTTATTATTGTACATACCATCACCCATGAATTAGTATAAAAATATATCTACTATAGTAATAGTATAGTAGGTAATATTAATGAACGGGTAACGTGATCATGTGCAGGCCTCGCATGAAATAGGTAGGTACTAAATTAAGGTTTTAAATGCTGGACTTTTTATTTTAATACCTTTGGATTTTATTATGGTGATACTAATATTAGTTTAACTCGGCTTTTAGATAAGAATCTATGGCACCCACTTAATGCAGTCAATACAAAACAATTAGCTGTCAATTGATATGAATGTGCGATAGTAGCGCCCCCATCTCGTTGACAAATTAAATACCTGACGGCCGATTAATTCCAATGGTTGCGGGTATTCGGAGAAATTATTGTAATTGACTAATTGATCCTTGTTTACCGTTTAATGGCGGCCAATTTATTACAACATGTTTTATTCATTGTTGTTAGTTGTTCCGATGATTGTTTATAAATAGTTTGGCTAAATTACTCGAGTGACGTATTATTGTTTTTATTAGTTTGACCCCAGATAAAATTATCAGAGAGTTTGACGTAAAACCAGCTGTTTAATTTAGAGTAGGTACCTATGGATAGGGCTCCTATATCAGTGTCATAAGAGTATTGGATTTGTCAGGTTCAGCTGTAGCTAGACATTTGATGTGCGACAGCGTGTGAAATGAAATGAATACTATATTAATCTGTTAGGTTTGGTGCTTATAACTATTGCTTAGGTATTACTATACCTACTTACAGAAAACCTAGTAATATGAGCAATTGATCTTTATCTAGGTATAGCGATGAAAACAACAAATTTATACGACAGTGTAGGTATATCACATCATATTATTTATTATCTAGGTACCTACCTAATTGTAACAAATATAACAAATATAACATTATATTTAGAAGGAAATAAAACTTACTTATTGCAACATTCACAAACACTAGAAGAAAATAAAAATATAATTAAACAAACTGAAGGTAAAAAGTAAGTTGGCGATCTCATTTGATGAATCACTAAACAGAGCTCAGCGTAATTGCCGTCCGCGGCCGCCGGGAATCAAACTGTCGCAGCAACATGTGTCTATAGTCCACGGCAATTTGGTTCAATCAGATTGCATAGCTTTGCATACTCTCTTAGTTTGTTTGACATCGTGGAAATTTCAATCAAATAACTTAAATACATTAGGGATTATTACGACTCAAAAATTACGGCATACGGAATATTTAGATATTAAATTTTTTAACTATTTCGATGATGAGGATGTTTCTTTTTTAAAGTCTATGGTTTTTAATACAGAGTTTACAGATTCTAAATAAAAACGAGATTGTAACCGCATTAAAAACATTGGAAAATTTGTTTGGTATCTTTGTCCAGCCTTATTAAACTCCGGCTAAATACTGGCCACCTAAAAAGTTATCAGAACGAGTACGTGAATGAATGTAACAATGAATGGTTCATTCAAAAGAACGTCGCCTGGTTCTTTGGGAGAGGAACGAGTTTGGCTGCCACTTACACGTACCGCACAATGGTTTAAGACATTCTTATAGCCATTCAAATGTATATTGAACAAAAACTAAGCAGTAAACTTAAGTTTAACGTTACAGTTAAGGATTATTTCCCATAACATTATCCAAATACTGATTTTTTGAATTGCGTTTTTAAGAAAATATTTAAAAAGGTACTCAAGTTACTTATCAATTTCAACTAGGCAGCTTATCATGCAACATTCATTTCGCTCAAAATCTTAGAAGGATCGATTATACTGGTGAAATTGATGGTAGAAAATTTAGAGGAGAATATAGCTTCTACATTTTTATAAAATACTAACATGAGTGTTTCTACTATCAGCATCTACACATGGGCATGCATTTCATATACCTATTTATACATGGCAGATGGTACAAGTTGTGCATGTAACGGAAATCGGAATCCTGATGACACGGCGATCATTAGCCCCAGCCTGCAGTAGGAAGCTCGGCTTGAAAAACTTGACACTGCACTTTATTCATTACCCGCCGCCGTCCAATAAGATAATCCGGAGCCGATGGGAAGCTGCATTATTCATCCGGCGGCGGGCGACGCGCAGAATTCCTATGATCTGGAAATTGAGCAGTTAAGCATGCTGCGAGTATAGATGGTCAATTTTCCCCGATCGAATGCATTTGCGATTAATTCAAATATTCGATCGCCACGCCGGATTTCTTGCGGCGCGCATCGTTGCGTTTTTACGCCGAATTCCCGAAGACCGCCGGCACAGCTGCCACCTACGCGCACCCACGCTTGCATCCTTATTAATATTAAATAAATAATTGCCATTTCCGATCTCCACTGCCTCGACAATTATTTTGAGAATTGCTGATCTTATAAAATTAATACCTGGCAGGTGAGTGCGATCCACAGTTTGTAATAAAACATGCGAGCGGTTTAGTTTTTAAGGTGAGCTCTTGATAAACTAAATATAAAAGTTAAACGGGAGCAGTTTATTTAATTTCAGTTCAACCTACAAGATAGTTAAACAGTAACGGTTAACGAGTTAGTTACACTGGATTCCAGTTCAATTTTTAACGATTGAGGTTAATTAAATAATTGTTGATTATTATGTACTTATGTGAATAAACATTCTTTCGTAATTAATATAAAGTTTAATGCGATAATAATATGTATGTGTAATGCTTAACGTTTGTATAACGGTTGAGACGTTCACGCCCTTCAAACTTCATTTATTACATTTCGTGAATGTTTCTCGCAAACGCTCTATAGGACAATAGTATTAGCATAACATTTTATCAAGGATCCTAAGGATCCAAGCTCGTGGGTTCTGGATACTACTAAGAATATAAATATACTTACAGCTTCCAAGGTATCTGCATATCGACGCTGGCGTAAGCGCATCTGCTGCTCTAACTTAAAAACATGCAACTCTACACAAGAGCGGAAAATTGTTTTATATCTTAGAAACAAAATTATACCTTTATATTTTTTCAATCTAAAAACGACCATACCTATACATATACTAAACATAGTATTCCTTACGTTTATACATCGAAAAAAGAAAAAAGTATTGATTTTGTTTCTACGATATAAAAAAAATTTCGCTCTTGTGTAGAGTTACATATTTTTGAGTTACAGCAATTATACTTTCCAGCGCCGATATGCGAATGTGTCGTTTGCATGTCTGTTCGACCGGTAGACAAATGTTGACCCCTGCGTGTCCGACCAGCACGGAGACCATTGTCCCAAACGGGTCGTCATTCCAGAGGCTGTCCTTCAAACCTTAAGAGACGAGGAGAAGAAATGCAAATACCAAAATATTTGGGCTGTAAACGCGAAGTCGTAAGCTCCGATGTTTTGCGTACGGCGGGCGGCGGCGGGGGCGGGCGGGGGCGGGAGGGGAGCAGGGGCCCCCAGCGCGTACCGCGAAGCCAGCGGATTCTTCGAGCGGATGTTTTGCGAGTTTCCGCGGACCACCGACCGCCACCACCGGCGACCACCGACGACCGATTCCTACACTGATTCCAAGTTAATGGCATTTAATCAAGAAATACAAAAACCTGCACAATTCAGCTCGTAAAATAGACTTTAGAAGACATTTTATATCCAGTTATTTTATGCTACATTTTTCTACTAATCCTACATACATAAAAGGTACTCTACATAAAACTCTACAAGTAAGAAAATGTTTGTGAGACGTAGGCTCTTTGATAAATTAATATCATACTTTGAGAGTGTGTAAAAAAATAATAATAACTCAAATTAATTAAGATTGCTTAACATTAAGCGACTTTTAAATAAAACAAATATTCGTGGACCCGTGGAGCTACTATGCAATTTAGTTATGTTTCCAATCGCTGTTAATTAACTAAACCATATTAATAATAAAGAATACTTACTTAAACGAATTACTTATAAGAATGTTGCACTAAATTGTTAATGAGCTGGACTGTATATGTATAAACTTATGAAAGATCTCGCTTGATAATGTGCAATGGTTTTGGTGAATTTTTTGTAGCAATATAATTAAAGGTTTTCACTGTTCCTTTTTTATAGATTTGAAGTAGCAAACGAGCATGCAGCCCACCTGCACGGTAAATGGCTACCGCCGTCCATGTACATTTGTAGTCAACCCCAGATAAGATGAAAGTCCTGCTTAAGGTTGAACACAGATGCGTTGCAACCCCTGAAGACATAGTTTGAACGCCTCGGATAACAAGTCTCCCTTCAGACCTGAACACAGTAGCGCTGAACACTGCTGTTTTAAGGCAGAAATAGATGTGACGGTGGTGCCACCGGAGTAGATCCACATAGAGTTCTACCACCTTTTACGTACCTGTAAATATGTATATACTTGTAGGAAACAGTTCACCTGGTATGTGACGCTTTAACTTATCAAGGTAAATCTAACTAAATAGCAACAATTTACATAAATGTAATGAGAAAAGTAAGTCCAAAACTGCGAAATGTTTTACTAAGTTCCATTTCAATAAACTTATCAATACAATTTATTGTTAATTCCGTTATATTTTTTTTTGAACGATCATTTAATATTTTTATCGATTACTTCAACATAAAATCTTAAACAAGCATGTTTAATAAGCCCAACAAATGAGAACTAAGTATTAATTAACTAATATGAATTAGTTAAGAAGCAATAATTGGTTTAAGTAAAGATAAAAATATTTGATTAAATTACTGTGAGTAATCAAAAATCATATTTGAAGCAAAAAGCTTCATAAAACATTCGTTAGTATTTTCTTGAATTGATCAGTCAATCAACCAGAATGGCGGAGAGTTATTCGTGTAAATTTGCACAAAAATGCGCATAAAATTGTTAATTTTAGCCACTAATAGACAAATATGCACTAATATAAAGAACACACGAGATGTGAGATATACTCAGAAATTTCGATGATTTAATATTTCTTTAAAAAAACAAATCGATCATCTATCGTTAGTCAACTATGCTGCAAAATTAACTTGTAAATTCACAATTAGTCTGGAAATTTTATACCTGTAATTAAATTACAATCTGGAATTGTTCAAGACACGAGTGCATAGGCTTCTAGGCAAGCGTGCTACATCCTAGGCTGCATCTCACTCTACGAGTAAGATCATAGCCAAACGTAAGCCTATTGTAAAATAATAAAAAAAAGGTAGAAGTACAATACAATAAAAACTAATTTATAGTCGTGATTCATATAAATTTTAATTTTTATAGTCTAGCAATTCCTTGTATTCACATACTAGACTAGACTTTCTTCAACATACTAGCCGTACAATTCAGAGCTTGCAATCCGTATTCCCGTCGGTACAAGTGGCCACAGTTAATTTGAATGGCCTACCCAGTGGGAATTAAATTAAATATGCTCATATCGGCCGGCAGCGGCGCAGCTGGCTCGCGTGCTCTGTGATTAAACAATCAAATAATCATATTAATCACGCAGCGCCCGTTGCCGCTCTGCGCGAGGACTGTGTGTGAGTACAGAGGTGTAAGTACATCTAGAAAGTTAAAATCAGCAAAGGTCTTGTCAATTTTTGGTGATTCTTTTGGATTGGGCCAAAAGTTCCAAAATCAATAGATTTGTTGGTACATTCAGATGGTTTGTTAAGACTATGTTTATAACTATAATAACGGACGAATTAACATAAAAGTATCAAAACTTACAAACAAAATTATAGCAGTTGTTGATTATTGATAGAGTGGTTTCAGGATCTTAGATGATTTCGTGGATTCATCTTTATTTTGGATAATGCAATCCTCACGATGCGCCATTTTTGTGGTATCATCATAAATCACTAAGTAGTATAAGTAGTTATCTAGTCTTAGATCTTTAAAACTACGCAATGGATTTTGATGCGATTTTTTATAGATAGAGTGATTCAAGAGGACGGTTTATATGTAATTTAATGCGTGCAAAGCATCGGGCAAAAGCTATTAAAATATAAAATATAGACTTGAAAAGTTCTATTATGGATCTCTCATATCATCAGATCGATGGTAGTTATGTGTTTGGCTGAGGTTTGACACATTAAATTACAGTTACATTTTAGAAAAATTAGACACATTTGCACTTAATTGCACTTCTGCGTGTGCAAAATAGTCTGTAGTATATTGTAAGAAGATTGTTCGGATATTACGTACGTTGTGTTTGCCGCAGGAAGCGCAGGAGAAGCCTTTCCACCTTTCTAGTGAAGGGCTAATCATAACAATTGCAAGAATTTACTTCTGACTTTCTCTATAGGAAATAGCTATATTTAGACCATGATACATCAATAATAGAAAGGCACATTCGTTTACGTTAAGTGAAATTATTATCTTTAATCAAGCTTCTAGTCCTATAGAAAAGGAATGGCATTAAATGTCTGACTACTAAATAATTTGTTTTTCTATAGTTTGTAATATCTGTGCCCAGCAGTGGGACAATAATGGATTGACGACACATAGTTACCTATTTTTTAATTTATTGGGAATTATTTTAGTTTGATTATTATCGCATGAAAAATTGTTAATATACGTACGTTTTATTACAAATATATTCGCTTTATTATAAATATACTCGAAATGGAGCTGGCCTAAATATCCATCCATCAGACTTTTTAGTCCGCTGTTGGACATAGGCCTTCCCTAATGGGGTTTTTGCTAATCGCCACTAAGCCTGGCATGCGTGTTGATCACAATGAGTGTTAATATTACGTAAGAAGATGCTGCTGCCCAACATTCCATTTGTCACTTGGTCACCTCCTGCTACAGCCATAGGAAGAGAGGCTGCTAGTAACTAGAATACTGATATAATACTGACACCATACACGGCATAAACACGAGTATTATTTCTATTTCATTCAATATATTCACTATGATAACTTCTAGCTTTTTAATATTTAACGTAACAAAGACAGACGAGTCACCTGGTGGAAAGTAGTCACCGTCGCCTATGGACATTTGCAACACCAGAGGAGTCGCCAATGTTTTTCCGGCTTTTAAGGAGAACTCTTGCACCTTTCTTGGAAACCCCCATGTCATAGCGCACCGGGAATACCTCAGGAGGAAGCCAGCTTGTTATAATTCTCCCATGGATTATTATTTATGATAGAGTTCATTCCCAAAGCTTGGTATTTCGAGCAGTATATCCAGTATAATAATCGTTTAAAAGATGCATAGAAAGTATAATGGCGGGCGATGCGCTGCAATTTCCATAGCTGTGTGGTTACGGCGGGTGCTTTATTGTTATTAAACTAAATCCAATCAGCTGGCTGCGCCTATGCCGCTTCGTGCCGGCTAGGGATGGGACATTTCCTACAATATTCATCTATTTATTTTATACCCTTTTTAAAAACACTTATTATTATAAAATGTAAAAAAATCATATAAAAGTATTAAAATTAAAGTAGCATGCAGCCACGTAGTAGGCTACCTGATGGTAAGTGGTTACTATCGGCCATGGATATTTGTAATTAACTCTATATAAAACAGGGGGTTTTAGCTGAAGTCAATTTTTGGCGCATTGCTACTCATAGTAGTAGTACTACTACTCATAGTAGGTATGTGTCAAGAAGCATATACACATTTCACCGAAACTCACGAACTACTTCAGGCCAGAAATAGGTTATTTATTTTGGCTCTACCATTGTAGAAACTTTGTATCTTTAAAATGTTTGAGCAGAGGAATCTATTCTCGAAGAGGTAGACATTTACCTACGTGCCTAAAGGTTTGACAATTCAAATGTGTATATTATTTAAAATCTTCACAACAGTAATAGCATTAATTTGTAGTAGTTAATTTTGTCTTATGTATGAAAAATTACATCATGAAAAAAAAATTGTCGATAAGGTCGTGAGCGCACCGCTCGGAACGCGGCTCGGATGCGCGCGCGCAGCGGCCGCTCGTTTTAATAGCGATCGCGACCTGCGCCTGCGCCTGCGCCTGCGCCCCGCCGATTGCATAATGACGGGCTGCTTGCACTCGTACATCGTTGTACACAACTATTTGTTTTACTATTTCTACGCACTGTCTTTACATTTTATGCCTTGTAATTCTACGATGCAAATTATAGGCACCGGCAACGAGAACGAAATGTTCCGGATCCATACAAATGTTAGTATCGCAGTATTAATTGAATATTTAATGCCATAATGATCCGAACGTCCTTCGCTCCTAACAATGGCTGGGAATGAGGATGGCTAATTATATCCACCCGAACTCATTTGCGTGCGCGCCGCAGACGGCAATTTGCCTTCGATTAGAATATTATTAAACAGCACATCATTTCGGCGACACCGTGCCCGCGCACCGTGTGATTACGCCCGGGACTGCCCGACATTATGCCCGTACGCAAATCGGCTCCCCGGATAAAAATAATTGCACCCGCCACCACCGCCATTATCTCAAACTATACACAATTACTGTCCAGCGACCCTACTCTGATACTACTCACAGCGTGCGTATGACGGTAAACATAATCTATTTCGTATACATTGCAAGTTTTAAAGTAATTGTATTTAACAAATTCTAACCAAGCGAGTAATGGATATCAAACTCGCAATTATTTTGTTATACGAGTGCGCGGGATTTGATCCGTCGTGCTCATTACAATATTAATCAATGCTTTCACATCCAGGGCCGAGATAAATAAAATCGATGCAGAATAAGGTTTAATATTAGTTGTGCAATACTAATGCAGGGTTAATACCGAGAAATGATAGAGTATGAGACAGTACTGGCTCTAACGATCTGAAAATTCGGTCTTAGTCACGCATCCTCTATTAACGAGAGGTCCCTAATGGGTGGTAGCGAGCGATGTTTATGCACTTGTCGTACCACCAACTATGATTTAATAAGCAGCTTGGCGGCTTATTGAATGTACTTTCTGATTATAGTTTAAGTTGTATCATGACTTGTATTATGTCTGGTAATGAGCTAATAAGGGTTTATCCAACTAGACCTTACCAAGTAGCTTATAAATACTAATGTACAGTCTTCGTAACTCAATAATAGTTTTTAGATAGTGCAGCTAATATCATATCTGGAATTTAGTTACTTAAAAATCGTTATAAAATTGTAGAGTAGGTACATCTTTGTATTACCTATCTAGTTATATAATAATAAATGATTAATCTCAACTTTTATCAGAAATGTAGTTGAAATGGAAATTGCTTTTAGTATGAGTACAGAAACAATTAGACTTAAAAAAACGTTTCTACACTAACTACACTACACACTACTACACTAGCCCCACGGTAAGATTTTCTCTTGTGTTGTGGGTGCCATCGATACACACATATACGAATACACAAACACTCAGACCCAGAACGGAAATTTAAATTCATCATTTAGATGTTTGTCTGGCTGGGAATAGAACCCGAGACCCGTTGCGCGTCAGACTGTTATGGTTCCGCCACGCAGACTCTCAATTGATTCAAGAATACTTGTAAGAATTTAACAAATTTACATGCAAATTGAACTGCTGTGACCTACCACAATGTAGCGAAGTTAAAAATAACATAAAAAGTATTTTAAATCATGCAGCTAAAGCGGTTTCATCACCGGCTCAATTCGCGGGGAACAAAGGGCGTAATTGAGATCAGGCGATTTGCATAATGCGCGCCATCTTGCCCGCATCACAGTAATTACATCGTAACCACAAACTACACTTAAAGATTGAACAACATTTGAACTTTATTGTCCTTCAGAATTAATTCCTCAGACCTCAACTGGTAATGTTTTGTGACAATGATGCTTAGATTAATACTTCAGATAAATAAAGTAGGTAGATCTATCATTCCTAACAAAAAAAATGAAGCCATTTTTAAAATGGTCGGGTTATAAA
>DWPV01005306.1:0-12585 GCA_018251915.1 Urbanus proteus proteus
GATAAAGTGGAACATCCATAAAAAAAAAAATACAGCCGAATTGAGAACCTCCTCCTTTTTTGAAGTCGGTTAAAAATAAACGTCGCGACACCACACTGTTCAATGCGGAATAGAAATGAAAATATCTGGCTTGTTTTCTATAGAGAGAGAGAGACAGACAGAGAAGACATGCGACAAAAAGTGTCGTGACAACTTTTCGTAAGAATTTTTTCCGTCTAGCCCCCTTTCACAACGCCCGATAAGGAACTTCGTTCCAAAAATATGTACGCATATGAAAACAGTATTTTTATTACGCCTTATATTCGTTTTTAGCTCGGAGGCTGCTTGAAATCAACCACAAAAACTGATCAATCGTTGAAGAACTAACCGTCTTCTTAATATTACCGACCAAGATATCAAGAAATCTACTCAAACAAAGCATTGCGCTGTTGATAATATGTTTCTAGAAACCCTAGATACAAAACATGTGATAGATATATAAAGTTTGATAATGGCTGCTGTCTGAAGCGGCGCTCATTTTAGAAATAATAAGCATTTAAATTTGCGTTTAAATCTCGCCTTCCGAGAAACTCGGCAGACGCTTAAGTTTAGTTTTCCGTTTAATATTGTCATATAATTTCTCCGATCGCGGCGTTTAAGTTTCATAATGGCATTCTTATATGGAAGACAAAAGGGCCTCTCTGTGTTTCGGATCGGTATCTGCTCACGACTACACTCTAACACAGCTCTTGTCCCCCTAATAGTGTAGTTTCACATCCAAGAGAAGCTGCGAAGTTATGATATGAGAGAGACATTTCTAAGTATTTTATTAATGACACGTTATTTACTAACTGAAATAAGTATAATTTGTAAAATATAAATTATAAAACACTTAGTAAACAATTCAAGGACTCTTCAAATGAACCCTTATATCCATATATAAATTAATTAATTCGAAGTGTATCATCGATCATTCCAAAATAGCTCTATTTTTTTCAAAATGTAATTATATACAAGTAAAGGCTTATGAAAACAAGTAAAGGAATCATAACATAAACAGAATAAATATAAAGCGAAGTAGAAGTACGTAAGAGGATCACTTAACGTGTGGCGGCGTTTCAAGAAGCCTCGTCGCAGT
Source organism: Urbanus proteus proteus (assembly GCA_018251915.1). Classification (NCBI taxonomy): domain Eukaryota; kingdom Metazoa; phylum Arthropoda; class Insecta; order Lepidoptera; family Hesperiidae; genus Urbanus; species Urbanus proteus. The sequence continues at coordinate 1,118 of DWPV01005306.1, forward strand.
TTTCTTTAAGATCCAAGGGAAGATCTAAGTCGGTCAGAAATCTTAGAATACGCGTGTCGGTTGCGTCTTTTTATTTTATTTATCTTAACAGAAACTCGTTTATATTTTCCCACCTTTTTATTGAAAGAATGATTTTTTGAAAGTGTCGTGACTGATTTTGAAACTATTGCAGTATTTTTTGTGGATCGGTCACATATATGTACCCAGCCTTGAAGAAATTGAGCTCGCTTCGTTATGCTAATCGTATGGGCAATTCTGGAGCGTAAGCTTTGCGATACAAGTGACGGTGGTACCATCGCTGAACTCACTAACAACCTCTTGGATAACTTGCTTCTCGTTACTTTATACTTAATAGACGTTTGTAGTATAGTTTCCCATCTTCAGATAGCTTGTACGAAGTTTTGATGTAGAGACTTCCATTTGGAACATGTTCTGTGGTTGACAGTTCTAAGTGTTTTATTAATAATACTTTATTTCCTAGCTGTAACAACCTTTCTAAGAGAGAAGTATGTTTTCCTTTTTTGTGACGTTCTAATGAATCCTTTTAATATGCCAGAAATGCATTTGAAATGATATTGTATGGAATCATATTTGATTATGTCGTAGATCAATTATATAAACTGTGTATAAATCGATTTACAGTATGGCTGAATATAAAAACCAGAAATATCCTAATATTTATTGCAATGTTTGTACCTATCTATGTGGGCGTTTATTTCATGTTTTTCATACTACAACCATCATCAATTTAAGCACAGCTGGAATTGTACATCTTTGTAGAACCATTAAACAAATAAAACATTTGTAATTCTAACAATAGCTTGGACCTTATTTATTGCTTTGGACGTGCAATGTTGATTATATTGTCGCTTGGAAAGACATGTTTCAATACAACGTCGTGACCGTGGGAGCCTATACTCCCGATCTTCATGTTCTGAAGGTGCACAACTTTTGTATTTTCAATTTCATGATTCGCCATATTTATTTCTACATTTTCCTTATGATGCTGATTCTGATAATGCTTGTTGAAGATGCATTCTGATAATGCTGAGGATGATGATATTAGACAGAAATAAAAAATATTGCTCGTGAAGGCTAGTTTTCGATATACATTGTAACGTTGCAAATTTATCCTTAATCCAGCTTATAACATTTTCGTCTTTAGGTAGGCAGCACCCAGCGTTACCATTTAAGCACTAATTCAAGTGAACTGCATGTTTTCTTTGCTGCTTGCTTGAAATAAGAAAATGTTTCTGGAGCAAGACCAAGCTGCGCTTCGGTACAATATCCAAGTAACAAGTGGCGTGCTCTCCGGATCGGGTTGCAGGTTGTCGTGTTCGCGTCCGACGGGGATTTGTTGCTCCCTCAGGAGCTAACGAGTCCCGAACAAGGCACAAAATAAACGCCGAGGCGCGAAGACGTGTAGGAATTCTACGACGACGTCGTTGCTCTTGTTGTCATGCTGTCATGCAACGTCTAGCCCATTTTAAACAGGTATTGCAGTTTAGAAAATAATATGAAAAAATATAATTTTATTTCGATTGCACCTCGACAAAGCCAGCATATGCTTTGAGCAGGTTCCTAAAGACACTTTGAAAGTTTTACTGATCTTAAAATGGCACTGTGAATTTTTTGCAACTAATGTATCTACTTTTGAAATGATAAACAATACCATTACTGTATATCATTTTGAAATCCAATAAGGAAATGTAAGTTTCAAATATTTGCCCTATTTTGCAGTTAAATGCGTAGGATAGGCGATCAGTGATAAAGCGTATTTGCCGAGGAGTCACTGCTCTAACTCATTCGATAGATAGCTTTCCGATCAACGCAATCCGGCGACCACGCCTCGATAAACGTCCTTAATAAGATAAATTGAATTTATCGCATATTGTATCTATCAGTACATCACGAGCACGGCCAATGCGTGGTCCACGCATATTATGCCCGTGAAATACTATCGCTCTGAACGCACATATATTTTCCAGAGATCGTATATGATATTGCTATCGTGTGAGCCTGCCCAGCTGTTCCGCTGTTTAAGCTCTTCACACTAATGGTGAGGGCTGATCCCATGTAATTCAATTTCCTGTACACTGCGCTTCCCATCTACTGCCGTAATAACAACTTGAATCATGACAGGTCGATCACATTAAGTTTTTCAATCTCATAAGCTTGCTAAATATGATCCAAGATGGTAGAAAATGAACAATATAATTTTACGAGATTCACTTCGAAATTGTATTAAAGCGAAAACTGGAGGTCGGGCATTCGATAATAAATGTTTGGTTTATTGGAATGCGGGGAAAAGAAAACAACAACGATGAAGATTTCAATCTTAACAGAGTGCTATTTTATGTGGTTACGTGTTTTAGAAGTGCGTAATGTACGCTGTAATATTGTAGCCGATACCTGCTATCGACGCTCTTTCATCTGCGTATGCAAAGGCACGTGCAGGATGCCGGCCAGATAGTCCGATAAGGCAGGACCGACCGTATGTCACGCTTAGTCGAGTACCGTAGCAACACCTATATATTTTGCTCAACATCCTCCCCGTAATGAATACTTCCACGCTACATTATTGAACTGCGAAACTAGAAACGGATCTTTTTGTCTCGAGTTATAAATCGTGCATTCGACCCGGAGCGTGGTATACGTATCGTCATTATAAACAATGTGCACGATTGAACTTGTAGCTCGGTGATAAAAACTAAACCGAAACACGGAAGAAATGTTTGAAGTTCATTTTAGAAACTACCGTAACATGACTAAAAACGTGAGATTTGAGGACGGTGGTTCGGTTTATTGAAAAACTTATTATGCATAGATAGGCCAGTTCGGCCGTTGTTCTTTTTTGCGCCCACTTAGCTGTCCGCTCCGTATCTGTAGTCGGTCCGGGAAGTGTCCATAAAGAATTATCCCGTTTTAACAGGTCTTGCGGTAATCCGTGACGACTGAGCGCAACGTCAAGACGTCTACCGTTCAATTAGTCGATTTTTGAAATTCCTCTCTCACAATTATTACGATCTTGGGATACGTTTCTTTATGCTCGACTTAACATTACTTATGAGTATAGGCTAAGAGTTCTTCTACGTACAGGAATATGCCAATTAGAAATTCAATAATCATATTTATTGCAAACTCTCTAACAGGTAGTGCTTTCAAATAGATCAACTGATTTGAAAATGAAATTTAATTTATGAAAAGCCACGCGGCTAAAATGAATAAATTTATTTCAATGAGAACGATGAAATACACTCCCATTTATAATATCGATGGGTTCTAACAGTCACGATGATACTCGATCTGCATTGTTGCATCTCCTAGAGCACTTAAAGCATTTAAACGCTTTTCAAGACGCGAATAAGTCGGCAAGGGAATTTGTACTTGTGTATTAGCTATCTCGACTCGCCCCCGTAAATTCTTCATGGAATAACAACGAACTCTTGAGATATTTAGCTTTGTTTTCGCTTCGGCATTCGCTGACCGCTCTTTCTATGGAGTTTCTCCCATTGAAAGCACGATAATGGTCCGTATATCATTCTTGACACAAGTAGTTAGCTTATTGTTAGAAAGTATTTTTGATATGTAGGCGTTTGCTACATGGAAGACACATTTGTGAAGATGTAACTTTCAATAATATAATTGTGCTTTCATTTTTTATGTTTATTTTTCATGTCTTCTTAGGCAACCCACATTTTTTTTATAATATAGGAGTAGCAAACGAGCATGCAGTCCACCTGATGGTAAGTGGCCACTGCCTCTCTTGGACATTCTTAATCAACCCCAGACATGTATAGAGTCTTACATAAGGTTGTTTACTAATGCGTTGCTACCCCTGAGAACCATGTTGGAACTCCTCGAATAAGTATGTCTCCCTTACCAAACCCTTTAAGCCAGAATACAGCAGTGCTTAACACTGTTGTCATTAGGTAGAAGTAGATGATTTCAATCCTAGCGCCAATGCTATTCTTCTACGATCACATTAACTTTGTTTTATTCATTAAAGTAACTCGTTCTCCAATTTATTGGGTCGAATAGATTTATTTTTAGAACATAATTTATTTCTGACTTATCTCCTGCGATAGCGGCTTGCACACTCGCTATCTTTATAAGGCTCTACCACGAGACCGGCTAGACCTATATCTTCTTTTTATTAACTAGCCTCGTGTTGAAACGCATTGTGATGCTATTCCAACTGATGCATAATTAGGAATGCACTGTTTGGTCATAGTGTAGAACTTTCAAATATCGTAGGTACTTTTGGTAGATCCAAATTTGAAAAAGTTCGCTTTCGAAAATTCTACTTTCTTCTGCCTTGTAGCAATAACTAATGTCTTGTATCAAATATAATATTTTAATTACATGCAGATTAAAAGTTAAAGCTTCTTAGACACTAACCTAGCCCACGGCTATATTGGCCTGTATCAAGATTCAGGCAGTCATTAACTGGTATTTCCGCCAACACAACACGATCGCTGCGGAACAGGTCCGTGGCACTTGCGTAGTAACCAATCTACAGTGTCGGACTTTAAGGATAGCTTACCACTATATGATACTGAAATATCCTAATATGTCAAGATATGTATGTTATGGTATACCTATAGATCGATTCGAAGTATGATTGATAACACTGGTCTATCCAAACAAATAAGGGATGCCTGGGGCGTAAAACATCAAGCTGCTCCAATACCTATGGCTCTTAGAGTAATGTATGAGTTAGTGGTCAACTCGTGTGTGAAGCTTACTAACCGCTAAAAAGAACTCCGACAAAATTTACAGACTACTCCAATCCAATGATAACAACCGACGGCTTAACGTGTTTTTCGAAACACGAAATTTCAGTTCGGACGGATTTTGAAGTTTATACATCTCCCGTTTTCCAAGTAAACATACCTACTGGAACTATCAATCGCAAATCTCGTATATTCGGTAGCTTGAACGGCAATCAATAAAAGATAAAATTTACACCTCAGCTGGTTGTAAACTATACGCCCAGGTATTTTGTATTTATATTGAGAAAAAAATATTCGCAATTGAGTAGTAGTTTAATAATAAATCATGTTAGACCTTGATGTACTTCAAATTATGTTTTTTTTTTATCTACTAACCTTTGGTTATTTCAAGAAGATTTATATTCGTCGTGTTTAAGTTACAGTAATATAGAGTGAGGATAAAGAGTAAGTTTTGGAGGTAAGCAAGCGTGTAGCCCATGGATCTCTACCTGAAATCCACTGATTACGAGTATGCTATACTAGAAGTTATAATATATTGTACTTCAAACAAAAATACCGCAATTTAAGATGCTTCTTCCAAAAGTTTCCATCAAGATAGAAAATTTTTTTACTCGTCTCTATCATTTACAAAGTTCTAGTAGAAAACATATGGTATTCATAATTAGACGCTTTCACTCTAAAGATGATATCTGTAGCCTTTTGATAAAAGCAAACTTATAATAACACTAGCGCGTACCTGCTAGACATAAACACGGTTATAAGTGAAAACTGTGACATTTCTACGAATGACATAGTGGATGTGTACTTTGTATGATCAAGTACTATTATTATGCACTCTGTTGAATGAATATGTGCAGCTCTGGTTGGCTAAGAATGAGAATGCTTATTAAGTCGTTTTGTTAACCTTTTACGATGAACAATGCGACGTGGTCTCATAGTATTTGTCCGCTGTGCGATTTAATTCAGATATTCGCATTGGCACTGACAAGGATATAAGCCAAGTTCTATGGTTCATGAACGTTTATTGGCAATGATATTAGTAAGCTTCTGAATAGAAGATCAAAATGTAATAATACGTTTACATAAAAATGTGCCTATATGAAAATGTAATAACACAAATAAGTATACTTGGAAAAATCTGTAAGGCTTCCATAAAGAGATATTTCCATCAGACAATTCTCGGAAAATTTACTTTAGAAAAAAGGTAGGGACCGTTTTATCTATACAAATAAATAAAATTGAAGTGTCCGTTTGTGATTTCAAAATAACATTTTTTTACTCAATGCGTATGAAAGTATACACGATACCTATAACGAAAATGCATTTTTTTTGCCTGTCGGTCTGTCTGTCTGTCTGTCTGTTTAGCTGAGGTAATCTTCTAAGCCGCTGGACAGTTTTTGACGGAACTTTCACTGGAAGGTAGCTGAAGGTCTAAAGCGTATACTATAATTTTTGAAAAAAAAAACATCGGCGCGCACTCCACGCGCAAGCGGGCTCCGTCGCGGGAGAGCGGGATATCAGTTATGTTTACATATATATTCCTATTTTACTTTAATAACGCGGGTGAAACCGCGGAGTCAGCTTGTTTCTGTTATAAATAACAGTAAAATATTCCACAATTACATAATTAAATATTAACCGTACTGTAGGTAGGTCATTCGTCAGTTAAATCACTGGCGAAATGCAGACGCTACAAAAATAGTTATGACTTAATGCACGTTAACTGAAATGCGCCATTACTTAACAGTTACTTTATGTGACTTAGTTTCCTGGGGAATGAAAATTAAATAATAAAATGTCCTGTAATAAAATACTGAGACGAGTAGCTTCTATGCTCAGTTCTAATTAACTTTAATATGCAACGCTCGAGGAAGACGCGCAAGGAAGTGAAGAATGTAAAATGTGAATATTAATTTATTTAAGACAAACAAACCGAAGTGATAATATTGTGATTTGGTTGGAGAAATCTTACTTGAAATATACAAAAATAAACAAATTTCTTTTGAATTTATAGACATTACAAACATACAAGAACGAGCAAATAAGTCGTTATATGTATAATTTTCCTTATTAAGACAGTCATTCAGACTTGTTTCACGTCACTTTTCGACAAATTTACCTATAGATAAGCCAACTATATCAGTTGCTCTAGTAGGTATGCTTATTTAATACAAAATCAGTCATATCAAAATCACTTGAAATCCGAAGAAGCTACTTCCTCATCTTCTACAGTTTCAAAAAAGATCAAACACGAACGTACAGAAAACAGTGAAAACATGTGTTAGTGTTCGTTTTATTGTGCTGTTTCTATTTCTATGCAAAGTGGCAAACTGCGATTTCCCATTTCAGCGTGACAACGCGCATTACGGATGCATGGCGGCAAATTGATACAGATTGGTGTGACGGCGTAATGACGCAGGACACTTGGGTATGCAATATGCATTATGTGACAGTATTAGCTTTCATAAAGTGCTAATAGAAGTGAGTGCGTACAGTATATTTTACCATGAGGAAATCTTATTGCATAAGTGATATGTGTGTCAGAGCGTAGCTAAGACGTAACTTGAAATTAAGGTTAGGTTAGGATACAGATTGGTGTGACGGCGTAATGACGCAGGACACTTGGGTATGCAATATGCATTATGTGACAGTGTTAGCGCTCATAAAGTGCTAATAGAAGTGAGTGCGTACTGTATATTTGTACCATGAGGAAATCTTATTGTATAAGTGATATGTGTTTCAGAGCGAACCTAGGTTAAGACGTCACTTACAATTTAGGTTAGGTTAGGATACAGATTGGTGTGACGGCGTAATGACGTAGGACACTTTGGTATGCAATATGCATTTACTGAAAGTGTTAGCTCTCATAAAGTGCTAATAGGAAACGTATATTTGTACCATGAGGAACTCTTTGTGCATTTACAATTTAGGTAACAATTTACGTAATAAGGTCGCGGTCAATAGTTACTTAATATGCATTCTTGACGACAGAATGACATACAATGATAAAAGATCCATACCTAAGTAGTAGGTAGGTATGGAACTTCGAAAACCAATTATCAGGTTGAGATAAACTCGTGTCTAGTGATTGGGTTCATTTCTATCTGACTTTTATCGGAAAGTGCAATGCTGTTCGTCGGATAAACACATTATCGAAGAAATTTAAAAAGGACTCTAATTGCCACTTTCTTCAATCCGTCTTTTGATTTTCTGCGTAAATCTAATATCGGCTCGGAATCGTAAAAATAAATCGCTTTATATTTCTTTATGGAACGTGATGTGAATTTCGTTTGATAATTGTTCGAATCCCGACGCCTTTTGTTTTTATTTGAACCCTAAAACCTTAAAAGCCCTGGGGCCATTGGGTATTAGCTGTAAGCTCTTTCATTCTTTTTTCAAATCGTTTAATTTTCATTGGCCGTTCAAAGCTGCCAATATATTACGCTAGCTAAGCGTTCGGATCACGATCGAATCCGATGCTTTAACGTACCCAGCTATAAGAAACTGAGTTTAATTTCCTTCGTGACGTTCGTTCCGTTGCTCGCTTATTAATTGGTTATATTAGAAATTCTTTTGTGTTGATGTATCGTTGTAATTTGTTATAATGACCACTTGTTATAGGTAAGTGTAATAGGTGAAGAGTTTGTGAATTTAGGACGTGTAGAAATAGAAGCTTGCCTCTATACGATATCTGATAACTCTATGATAGTGCAGTTTCGGCAATATATTTTGCATGTTTCTTTTTGGACCACCTGTTATAGGTAAGTGTAATGGTTGTAGAGTTTGTGAATTTAGGGCGTGTAGAAATAGAATCTTGCTTCTATATAATATCTGATAACTTTTTGACAGTGTAGTTTCGGCAATACATTTTACATGAAAATTTTTGTTGGTTTACTTTGTCCTCTATTAGTTAACAGAATTCGTTGTTTAAAAAATTGAAATGATAAAAGGATGGAAATTGTGTCAGGCATCGTTCGTCACTTAAGTCATATAAATGTCCAAGGGCGGCAGTGGCCATTTACTATCAGACGGAATGTGCGCCCGTTTCCTACTATCATGATATAAAAATATTTAAAGCTGTAATATGTGAGTAATTCACAATATATACATTTTTACAGACATATCTATAGGCGAAGCATTTTATCTTGCCCGCCAGTAATAAGAGTATGACTTCGTTTATCATTCGAAACAGTAGCCAAGTAGCTTAAATAAACATAAGAACCGCATAAATTTCCGTATGTTTTGCATGGAATCAGTGGTTTCATCTTGTCACTTATGAATAATTTAAATATCACAGTCCGACTACCCTTTCCTGGTCTATTTGTTCTATTTTTTGATTCATTATATAAGAATGAATTGGATTCAATAACATCTTACATAGCGCAATGGTAACAAAAGTCTTCGGGTTCATGACCTAGATCAGATATCTAAGTAAAGAATTAACGTTATGGTTTCAGATATATTTTCACATAGTTTTAGATTCAGAACAGTTTTTACATAAAACAAACGACAGATAATCCTAGTTGGGTAAGATTAGATCAGAAATTATTGTATGGTTGCTTTTAGCACAGGAATGGGAGTGGCGCCATTTAGGGGAGGCCTATGTCCAGCAGTGGACCTCAAAAGGCGTGCATAGTACTGTTACGTTAAATTCTAAAAAATAAAACGAAACATTACATATGCCTACACATCTACTGCTTATAATACAATGGTCTTTAATAACTTTATCGCGAGACACATCCAACCTTCCTATAAAGATATTACGTTAAGCTTAATGTTTATAATATTCCAATATTTATTGCTTCACCATGGCCTATCATCAGCGTAAACTCATTTACTCCTAAACAAAGTATAGATTATATGAGTATGTAATCATTTATGGCGCGATCAAAGGCGCTACTTAAAGATTATGAGGTGAGGTGCGTGGTAATAAACGAGGGTCTCCCATTTAGGAAATGCGTTTGAATACATTGGCACTCAATATTTCTTAGTCTTAGAATGTTAACAAAATCAGAATACGCATTTATAGAATTATTAAAAACATTCTTCAGTCGCATCTGTAATTTCTGTCTCTTTAATCATGCCACCACCTAAACACGTAAATTGTAGTTTTAGCGCGTTTTCATGTGTGGAGTGCGATATCGTCCTTGTAAACTCCTTCTATTATTTTCTTTATTCCAACGCAGCCTTGTAAAATTTATTGTATTGACTTAGCGCGGAAACCGACTTAATCACAATGTATACATTCTGTTTTCACGATATTGTTCGAATAACTTTTCAGACATTATTGCAGCGACTATAAATGCTCTGGTTCGTTAGTGCACTGGTAACAACTCGATCGTGATAATGGGAACTTACGTTTTTGTTCGCGAACTTATTAGGACAGGCTCCGCCGCCTCAGTCCGTGTATTGACTAGCAACGAATAGATTTTTATGCGATATGGTACCACGTCGCAATAAAAACAGTCGGTCCAACACAAAGTTGGCGCTCGCGGCAATTTCTTCACTTTATTTCTATATCTCTATTTTTGTTTACGGTTTAACAAATCAAAGACGCTGAAACTCGGGGTTAAAGTTTTCAAGTATAGTTTTGTGGAAAGTTTTAAAAGCGTCTGACAGCGTCTAACAGGAGTTGATAAGGGTTTCCCCGCACTTATCGACGCGGAATCGGTTCGTAGAGGTCAGGAAACTCTATGTCTACGATGTTAACGACGTCTTTCGGGTCTCATCGCGTTTATGCGCATGATGGTTATCTTAACTATTATTTAATAATATAAACCAAGTGATACTCAATCTAATGGTTCGCAATTAGATTTTTCACATTAAAAGTCAGAGACGTCTAACATTTTAACGTTTTGAACGTAATTGTGTGCGTTAAGATTCAATGTAATAGAACTTACCTAGACTAAAACCTCTGAGAAGAAACATAATCCTGGCAATGACACAGAAATTCGTTAATACATGCTTAGCAGAATACATTTATAAACATCTATTGAAAATCCACTCATCTGCAATCTGAAAACTCTTATATCTACTCGTACTATTAGCCGACAGCATATGACTGTTTTTTTTAAAACTATACTTAAAAAATAAAAGTGTACGCTTAAAAAACGGATAATAGATCGTAAGCAATAGTAAATAGATTCAGCTAATAATACACATGGTCATTAATCAAACTTTAACCTTTTACTTTCCTTTAAGGTCATGGGAAGCGAGTACTCTACATTGTTTTGACAATTATATGGATGATGCACATCTATGCTCAATTAATTATAAACGTAGCTTAATTACTTTGGCGCACGAGTAATAACACTTCTGGGCAAAGGTTCTGTATTATAAATCGCTGCGTTTATACACGATTTTACTCTTAAAAGAAATGATTTAAAAACACCGACTTGGTATTTTAAACTTTGTATGTACCTAGACCTACTCGTGATTGTAGTTAAGTCCTCAATCTCAAGATTTAAATATTCTATATCTTCCGTTTTATTTTTGAGGCTTTTATGTAATGTTTATTGTTTAGGATTAGTGACTTACAATTTATACAACCGTTGTTTTAAATTTCTAACGCCTTAGCGAGCGTTGTCTATGAGTAGTTAAAATATATCATCTACTATCTTTTACCCGCAACTTCGCAGGCTTTTAATTACATATAAACCTAACTCTATCTATTAAAAAGCCCGATCAAAATCCGTTACGTAGTTTTAAAGATCTAAGCATACATAGGGACAG
>DWPV01005307.1:0-12584 GCA_018251915.1 Urbanus proteus proteus
CCCCACCCCAACCCCCGCCCTCGAGCTCGCAGCCGCCCCGACCCCCTCCACCCATCGAGTACAGAGGCGTCCCCAAACTCCCCCTACCCGAACAGTGGATAAATAAACGACCATTCGAGTACAAGTACGCGGCGATCCCGCGACCGTTAGCCCAGATCGTCGGAGCGGATCTAGGCGCGGATTTAACGTGTGAATCCAGGGCGAAGAAGTATAGTGCAACGCGATCGCCATCGTTGGAGAAGGACGATAAGTCACCGTTTGTGAGTAGCGCAAAATCGGACCGCTCGGACGTTTTCGGGTTCGATCCGGAAGCTGTGAAGAAGCTAGCGGAAGATAGCGCGGAACAGGGAGAGATGGGAGAACGGCCGCCGGTGTCCCCGAGGGATGCCGACAGCCAGGATGTGTCCCCGGGTAACCTGAGACGGTTCCGCTCAGTGTGCACCAGACTCAACATGTGCAGTGTGAACGAGAATCCGCATTTGGAAGGCCAGCAAGAAAGACTGGAGATGCAAAATTCTCCAAGAGTCGTCGAGTGTAGTTCAGCGAAGGAGAAGTCTTCTGGGACAAAGTTCGATTTTTCACCAAAAATTCTAGCGGATAGCATGAGCTCTCCGCGGTTCTTCACGCCCCCGGAGATGGTGTCACCCATGTTTTTCACGGAGCCGTCGCCTAAATCTGTTTACTACGACAGTGTAAGGTCTCCGAAGTTTTTTCCCGAAACTCCCCGGGATGCTGAAGTTCCTCAATCGCCCCGGGCGTTAGGCGATCATCTTAATAGAGCTAACGGTTTATCCGATAAGCCCAGCTCCAAACCTAGTTCACCAAGAGTACTCAGTGCTCGACCTAGCCCTAAGGTTCATAGTTGTAATAAGGAGAACTACTTCACTTTCGAACACGTGAACGTTGAGGAAGGCGCAGTGCGTGTGTCACCGAGACCCAGAAGGTATGGAGGGAGGAACTCAATCGAGAGGGAAAAGTTCACACCTCCCGCTGACAAAGAAATAAAAAAGTACAGAAGGCACAACAGTTGTGATACGAATTACAAAAACATAGAAATTAATGTATCGAAGCGTGACGACAACAAAGAGACTGAGGCTGGGACTAAAGTAGAGGTAATAGAGAAAGATGTAGTGGATTGCTGTGCCAAAATGGATTCGCTGCAAATTGAAGCGAAGGAGGTCGACAAAACCAACGAATTGATGCCGAGCCACTCGAACTCGGCTCAAGCGAGAAGACAGAGGCTAAAATCGATATCACTCGACTCCGATAATGCCAAAATAATCGAACAAAACCTAGGTTTACCGATAGCGAAGCAGATGAAAGATCAAATGAATGAAGCGTATAAAAATGATGTTAGCACGTCGTTTGAGAGTATGGAACGATATCCGAAAACTCCATCGAAAGAACGACCGATGTTCAAGTTTGATATGGAGCAAAAGGTGAAAGCTGAAGAGGAGGAGCCGAAATCGCCAGATCTGAAACAAAAGAAGTGTCTACGACAAAGTGCAACGCAATCTTTCTTAGATATGCCAAGGTTTTCTCCAAAAGAATTCGAAATAACAGTGACGTCAGATGAAGGCACAACGACAGCTGCCGAGATGCAAACGAAACGTAAAGGGAAGAACTTGAGGAATCTAACCATAGATTTGACGAAACGTGATAGTGATTTGGAGAAGGAATTATTAGAGTTTGAGAAATTATACACAAACGCTGAAGAAAAGAAGGTGAAAACGCCTACGTTAAAAGTAAAGGCTACCTCTTTAGATTCTTCCGAAACTGTTAATCTGTCTCTACCACAGAAGAAGTCACTAGAAGTGCCCCAAAACTCGATATCAGTGCCCAATACACCGAAGCGACAATTAAAACGTATTTTAGCTCAGAAGAATGTGAAACACGATTTTTCTGGAGGAAAAATGGGTTACAACTCTATTCAATGTTCTGCTGAGCAGCGACGTCTTTACATGAAGGGACAAGACAGCGGGATATTTCTGAAAGAGAACCACGCGAGTCTGATGCTGTACCAACCGGGCACTTCCCGTATGGGCCCACGAGCGATGGGTTCTTTTGATGAAAACATGGCTGATTTTGCAGAAAATGCTCCAGAGATTAACATTTCTGGCGCTGATTGTCGGCCAACTCTACACGTGGAATCAGGACAAACTTTAGGCTCGAATCTCTTAAATTACAAGCAGAATTTAAGCGTATCCAGTACAAATCTAAAGACTCTTCCGGAAGGAGTACCGTCAGATGACTTCGAGCCCAGCGCAGAAGACGAAAAGTTAGTCAAGAAGCTACACAGGCGTAATTCGAACCAAAGCTTAATGCTAAGCACTCATAGCTTACAAGGATCGAATTGCTCGCTCAGTAGCGCTGGCGCGTCTTGCCACAACCTTACAACTGTCCGAACTAGTATATCTAACTTCAGTTTGAATTCTGATAGGCAAAAGAAGTTGTCTTTGGAAAGGAGAGATTCTAATGCATCGTTAGTTGCTCCGGATCACTTAACGCCTACTACTCGCGTTATATGCTCATCGAATACAAATCTATCCGGAGAAGGCTCTAAGAACTGTTTGCTCCAACGCCGAGGATCAAATAACAGCCTAACATTAAATATTCTATCAACAAATAACCTTAGCAGACATTCTAGTAACAGTTCATTAAACAAAGAGGCAAAGCTAAGCCAGAAGAAAGGGCTACTAGAACGAAGAAGTTCCAATACATCTCTGACGTTAAATATCAACACATCAAACCCGCAACTATCTACGAATAGAGGTTTAAGTATATCCAACTATAATCTGAATGGATCAACGTGCAACTTAAGCAGGTATAATAGCAATCATAGTATAGATACAGCGGAGCCTCGTGCGAAGGGTATTCTAGAAAGACGGAGTTCGAATACCTCTCTAACCTTAAACATACAACCACAAGAGCCTAGGGATATAGAAATTGACGAGACGTTAATAGACAGTAACTTGAACGAACTTCCGCACAGAGATAAGCATAGAAAGTCGTTAAGCACGGAGAATTTGATTCCAAAGTCATATAAGAATCGTATGAGGCTCCATTCATCAGAAAAGGGGATAGGATTTGGGTCTCATGACAATCTATGGTCATCATCTTATTCTACAGAGCAGGAATATCCGCAAAACTTGACGTATGTTTGTGGGGATCAGGAAAATGAGATTATTTACGCGTTTGGTCGTCAAGATGATCCTAACTTCCAGCAAGGTTTCGTTAGAAACATTACGACTAAACCCTTAAGTCCACAAAGTACTTCGGAAGATTTCCGGCTATACCTTGCGAACATGCAACATCTCCAAAACGCATCGAGCGTGCTAACAAGACAGCAGTTGAGGGATTTGAACGAGGTCTTCCAAAATGGGTACTCCAAAGTCAAATGTCACAGTTCGACAGAAGGCCAGCACTGTTGTACTGGTCGCGTTGGCGACTCCGATATGGCTAAAGAGAATCCACAGATGGTAATACCGGAGCCAGTGGCTACCCAACCATGTTCTGAGTATCAGAAGATGTTGCTACGGAACCTGCATCAGGAATTCTGGGATATGCCCACGAATTTCCAGGAGAAACCAATTGTTTCCGGGTCACATCCAAAGAATAGGTACAAGACGATACTACCTAATGAACACTCCAGGTTTATACTGAAAGCGGAGCCGGGTGCAACGTCTGAGGGTTACGTCAATGCCAATTTTATTAAGGTTTGTATGACTGAATCGTTTTTACGTAATTTAGTTTTTTTAATATGAAGAAATGAGCTGATTAGTCCTAATCTCTGACATCTGTTATAATTGGCGTTACATAGGATTACACTCTTGAAGGCATAAGTTTGATAGCTTAGCTGTTATAAGGCTAGGGGAAATATAGCCTCATGATCTTGCCATGATCGAACCAAGACTCAAACAAAAAGAGTATGTATATATATTATCTATAACAGGGCTGAATAAATTCCCTCTTAGAAATTTTAGATTATGCATTTCAAAAGGTACTTTGCCATACATATTTAAATTAAAGTGTCGGTTTGTGATTTCGATAACATTTTTTTACTCAATGCATATGAAAGTATACACGATACCTATAACGAAAATGCAATTAAGCTAGAGCAATTTTGACAGGACTTTCACTGGAAGATAGCTTAAGATTTAAGGCGTACCATAGGCTACTTTAATTTTTGAAAAATCCATTAGCTCACGATTCACGCGCATGCGCGGATCATCGCGGGAGAGAGAGATGACATTAATGTTTAAATATATGTTATTTTTTACTTTTTAAACGCGGGTGAAGCCGCGGGTATCAGCTAATCCCAAATAAAATCTTAAGTTGATGATAGGAGCTATGTTTTCCTTGACTAAGCTCTTGTTGAAAAGGATTGCACTATATTAGATTGAATTTTAATTCTTTGCGTTTCCTTTTATATTACTTACTGATGTAATTCTAACTTTTCAGGGGCACGAGTACACCAAGAACTGTTACATCGCAACGCAAGGGCCGCTGCAGAACACCATCTACGACTTCTGGCTGATGGTCCGACAGAACATCATAGATTTCCGCACCCAGAGACCACCCTCAGAAGTACAGGCCATCCAGAAGATAGTCATGCTGACAAACTTCGTGGAGAACAATCGACAGAAATGCGAAAAGTATTTCCCGTTAGAAATAAACGAGGAATTAACGATCCAAAATCTAGACGGCTCCGAAATTTTCGAAGATGATCCGTCGAAAAACAAATTCGTGATCAAAAACACGGGTATGATCAAGAAATCCGGATACACGATACGGAAACTTGACGTCAGTTATCGCGATTCGAGTGAATTCAGTGATGGAAGTACATTAACAGTGTATCACTATTGGTTCCACAATTGGGCGGACCACAAGTGCCCGAAGGACGTGAACGCCCTCCTCAACCTAAGCTTGGACGTCTTGAAGCAAGAGTGTTACAATTTTAGTGAAATGTGCGAGGAAACGGAGGAACAGTGCAAGTGTAACGATAGTCCGAAACCGGATTCGAAGTTCGTTTTTCCTCCGCTAGAGTCCCAAAGTGTCGCGTGTCCGGTTAAAGTCAGTGTCACGTCTCCATTAGACTTTACGGTGGAGACATCACTGCCTCCAACGATCGTTCACTGCTCAGCGGGTATCGGACGGACTGGATGTCTTATTGCGATCCTTAACGGTATCAAACAGTTGACGAATGAACAAAAAGTTGACGTTCTTGGTATTGTGTGCAATATGCGGTTGAATCGAGGCGGTATGGTCCAGAACTCGGAGCAATACGAACTTATCCATAAGGTCTTATGTCTGTTTGAACAAGCCTGCCTTCCCAGTTAGCGTATTAGGAATTGAATTGACTGAAAGTTTTTTTAATCGTTTAATACACTTTTAGAATTACAACGATGTAAGAATTCATGCGCTTGAGAAAATTGATACTTACGTTTTGATGTTTCGTTTAGTTTGTCACTTTTTTAAGTGTTTTTTGCACTTACGTCTTTGTAATTTTAAAAATGTGATGTATACCTCGATGGTGGACAATTTTGAATATCGATAATATACAATTTATATTTTATTACGTAACATTACATTCACAAATCCATAAAAATGATTGTTGAATAAATTCTAGCTGCAGATTTATTATAAGCTTAGATTGAAAATGTGTTCAAAAATAGGCGATTTTTCGGATATTTCGGTGAAAAAGCCGTAGGATTATCGTTGGTTTGAACAGAACCTAAGTTTGTTAGGAATTGTGAAGTTTTGACACAAAAATAAACTGCGGCAAAGATGTTTTCGACAATCGAATGGTTGTAATGAAAAGATTTTGAGATTTTCCATAAAAATACTATTGTTTTTTAATTTTTCACATAAAGCAGCTTTATCTTGTGACTAACTTCTTAATTTTTTATGTACTTTGTTAAACTACCGTCATTACTAAAAAAAAATATTGAATTTTCTTCATCTACCGTCATTTTATTTTGTATAGGTACCCACTTAACTATTTTCAAGTATTTTATTATTTTTTAATTGTTATATTTGGCAAATATTTGGAAGCGTTTGGTTATTTTTATGGAAAAATCTGAAAATAGCGTATATAAGGCACTATTGGCGAAATTTTTCGAATTTTGGATCCAACTAGTGTTTGAAATGACATGTAAGGATCAGTCATCTCCTCAAAATAACAAGAAATACACAGAAAATAATTAAAGGAATATATTTTTCAAATTTTCAGTCCACCTGATGGTAAGTTTTTCTACTCACATTATTTTAAAAGAAATCGTACTTTTAAAATGAAAATGATACAATTTAAAATTAGAAAAGAAAAAAAGTAAACATTTTTTTTTCAAAATTATGTACCTTGACAGAACACAATGATACTTGAAAAAATATGTTTTTATTACATTTTTTTCAATAAAAATAGTTCTTATAATTGTTTATAGTCTTTGGGTATACATATTTTTTTATACAATTTGTTACTGTAACTTATCATATTCAATTAATTAGTACGATTTTCATACATAATATGTGCGTGTACATAACAGACATAACTGGGCATAACATAGTATTTTATAAGTTAAAAATACTACCTACTTTTTATTTTTAAATCGTTCCTATTTTATTTTTTTATGAAAAAAAAAGAGTTATTTTTTATGAAATATTGTGAATATTATTTTTTATTTGGAGATAAATCTAACATAGTTGTTCATGACGGACATAAGACTAATATTTTTCTATATATATATAAAAACAGTGGGTTTAATTTCTGAAATAGTTTTTAAGAGTTATCAATCTCATGACAGTAATATAAATTTTCTGAGATTTTTACTGTTAGGGCAAGCCTGTTGCGATTTGGTGGCGGTGTCGGGGCGATTCGGTAACGTGTATTCGAAATACAATAAAACTCCGAAATCAAAAATCAGTTATGCAAAATAGATTCTTTACAGAATTATTCTTCGCAAGGTGTGATAGATTTTATTCAAGAAAAAACGGTGAAAAATAAAATTTATTTATTTTTACTTTTTGTTTTAGTTTGCTTTTTTATGGCAATTCCTCTACTGTTGCAAATGTCTAGCTACCTTTAATGGACTATTTGTCTGTCTTTTCATTATTTTATTTTGTTATACATTATTCTTTTATGTATATAATAATACTCTCTATGAATTAGTTCAACTCATAAATTGAATATGAAGATTAAATACATATATCTCCTTCTAAAAAAGAGTCGGTGCGTTAGCGCGTCGTTAACGCAACGAACACGTAGACGGATCGCCTCTAATAAAAACGTTTTCAAATCGCAACTGTGTAAATGCCCTTAGATTAAATAATATGGTAGAAATCGTTATGGACACGTGTTTACTGGTAACACTAATGTGAACTGTCATAATATTTGTTATTTATGGTGTTTCTATAGTTACTCTTTGTTTTCATTTATGTACTGACAAATTTTAAGCAAATTTTCTTCAAAAGAAATATATTTATCGTGTAGAAAAATATTATTAACTTTGTAAAAGTGTATTTGTGGTAAACATATTGTAGGGTAATTTCAAATATGCATATGGCAACATTAATTTCAAATCGGTGTTACCAGCATTGCAACGGACTTTAACGGGAGGGCATTAAATCGAGAATTATTTTATGTAATATATTAATTAATATAATATTGTTTGGTTTTGCACAAATAGTTTTAAATTTTATTAAACTCGGTAGAACTTGTGGGGAATAAAGCCGCATCTATTTATGCCTTTTTACAGTAAATTGATTTATGCTTAGTATGAGTTTCTGAAGTTTTATCGATTTGATCGTCGATATTTGCCATACATCTTGAAGGTGATAGAACTCCGTTCTAGTTCAGTCTTCAGGGGTAGCGACGCATCTGTGTTCAACCTCAGGTAGGACCTTGATCTTATATGGGGTTGATTACAGATGTCCAAGGGCGGCAGTTGCCACTTACCATCAGGTGGACTGCATGCTCGTTTGCTAGTTCGATCATATAAAAAAAAAGGAAAAATGAACATCTACATGCAGCGCCCCTAGCAGGGCCTTTACCCCTTGAGGGGCCCTAGGCATACAAGGCTAATGGGGCCCCATATGTCCTTGGCAGGCCACTATTTTGTTTGATTTTATTAGGAAAGACAAAACACTAAAATATTTTTTTCCCTTATTAAAACTATACACTAAGTGAATCAATTTATAAACTCCTGTTCCGTTCCTGCTCGCTGTTGCGCGCCACTATGTAGATTTGTTAAGACCTAGGGGGCCTCGATCGCGGGGCTCCTAGTGGAATGATGATGAAACTGAAATTTTCTAATAGAAAAAAATGCATCGAGCTCTCGATATCAATCAAACGACTGTTCGTTGGAAACTCATACTATGGGTAGTGGTTTGAAGGGTGTAAGGCACGAATCGCATGAGGCGTTCCAACTTAGTCCTCAGGCGTAGGCATATGTGATCAACAGATAGGACTACCATATCTAGATCTACTCTGTGAATGAAATCTGATTCGAGTATTTTTTAATTGGATTATTTTGCAATGTCGGTTTTCGATTTGTAATAAGGATTGACTATATTATTTGACATATTATTTGTTTCGATTTTATTTTGTTTCTTAATTCATGAGATAAATTAAATTTAGCAGCTATTTCATAATTCATAGTTCTTTGAATTGTGTAGTCGTGTGAGATTTTAATTAAAAAAAAGGTTTCGAAGCGTTTTTTGGACAAATGGCGATTTGAAATGATGGAAAAAAATGAAAAATTGCTTAAGGATACGAAAACCATTTACAGGTATTTAAAAAATACATATTCATGCAGTAAATATTCTGTATGTTGAAATTTTTGCAGGTCAAATTCGAAATTTTGTTCGCACAGAGTAGAAATCTAGATTTGGTTGGTGTTGTCATATAAAAAAAATGTTTATTTTAACCGACGTGTGTGTAAAATAGTAAACATAGGACGACTCAAGTCGAAACTTATTTATATGTAGATAATTATTATAAAAAATATTATTTATTATTAAAATCAAGTCGTAGATATATAAGTTAGTCGGCATTTATTTACTAAACTAAATTTTAGATGTACATAGGATATTGTGTGTTTAAATATGGACATGTTTTTTATTTTTATTTTAAATATAATATATGCAATGAAATATAATTTATAGTACAAATTATTTTTATTTTTGTTTTAATTTTCCTTTTTAGCACCAAAGACTAGGTTTTTTTTGGTTTATTTTTTTATTTTCAGTTTATTTTTCTTTTTTTTGTTTCATAGACAGTGGTATTTATGGGTAAGTTCAGTAAAAATCAGTTTACCATTTCCAAAATTAGCCTGTAAAGATAGAAGAGCATATCAAACATCCAAAAAATATTTATATGGGGTGTTGTAACTTATTCCTTAGTATCTGTGATTGATTTCTGATAAAATTCTACGTCCGGTTATGATGTTCATAGGCGTCAGTGGCCACTGATTTCAGGGGGACTGTGTTGTAATTCCATTACATAAGATATCTATCTTAGAAAAAATGGAGTGACACGGAGGCGGCGTCATGAAAATAGGGGAGGTAGGGGGACTTAGGTGCAGTTGTTGTTACATGCAATTGCTGTTTTTGGTTACGGTGGCTATAATTGATGGTGACATAGAAAATTTTTCGCACTTATTTTGTCAAAGATTTCGCAGATTTTGCTCACAAATCTTTTTTCGTCATCATTTCTGTGGTGCTAGAAAACAATTGTTTCTTAGTGTTTGAAATATGTTTGAGAACCTCTAAAATTTTAAACTACGGATTGAAACTACGATAAATGTCACAGTTTTACTAAGTTTACAAACAAATATCGTATTTAGATATTTGTATAGACCATTAGCTGTTTTAAACTATTCAGACCACAATACGGATGCAACAGTTATATTCGTGTATGACATGCTTGTTTTAGATACATAACGCTAATTACAGAGAATCACACGACAGACTCACGTGTGGTCATCGGCCAACGTAACATCCGTTATTTCGTGAAAATGTATTGTAGGTACTGCAAAATATATTTGCAAAGATGTCAGTAGGATAATACTGAATTCTCTTTCATGAATTCGATCATCCATCCAGCTCCTTAAGTTCTTTGGTAAACAAGGCCTCTCCTAAATGCTTAAAGTAGGTCCTGTGTCAGAAATCAACAGTTTTCCAAAATGTATTTGTAACTAGCTGATCCCCGCGGTTTTAGCCGAGTTAAAAAAAGTGAAAAGGATTTTTTTTCAAAATTAAAGTAGCCTATGTAACGCTTTAGACTTTCAGCTATCTTCCAGTGAAAGTCCTGTCAGAATCGGTCAAGCTTTTTAGATTACCTCAGCGAAATAAACAGACAGGCAGATAAACAGACACTTCAATTTTCTTTATTTGTATCGACGTTCTTTTTTTAATTTCGTACACATTATTGCGACGTACAAATCATAGCAAAAAATCCAATGAGTAATATTTTTAATATTGATACGATATTTTCACACAGTTATGCATGACGCCTTTTGTGTATTTAGACACTATCATGCTTCTTAGACTTATTAGTGTGCGGGCGGCAATCGTAAATGATATTTATATTAAAAGGAGACATATTTTGCATTGTGACACCTATGTTTAGCGTGAAGCAGGTTTATATGGTTCATGATATTTCTCAATAGGACTCAGATAAATAAAATAGGTAGATTACTCACCGCCTTGTATTAGAGTGAAGCCAAAAAAACACGCTACTTTCATGTATTTATACGCACACACACAAAACTAGCGTGGTTTCAGCACCTTTGTATATTTACCCTCACATAATCACTTATAGCCCGACCATTTTAAAAATTGCGTCATTTTTTTTATTAGGAATGATAGATCTACCTACTTTATTTATGAGCTGAGCAAAAGGATTACAAATCGCTTACTGAGAAATTAGACAAAACAATAATATAAGAGTAGGCGACAATTTTGCATGCAAACGATAATTATCAAGTCAGAAACCAATCAACAGATGGCGCCTAGTTGCAGGTTTGCGTTTCGTTAGATTGATGTCGGCTGACATTTATATAGATTGTGGTAACGCGTCTATGATCGGCTTCAGGTAGGTGTTCTATATAAAATTGGTTACAGACAGGCCCCTCTTTCCCACTGGCCACAATGGGCCCTTGCCCAGGGCCCCACAATCGAAGGGCCCCCTAGGTCCTGATCACACAAATCACCGACAAAGTGGCGCGCTAAGCTAGCAGGGACAGAAAAGGCGTTTATAAATTGAATTACTCGGTGTATATTTTTAATAAAGGAAAATAGAATTTAAATTCTTTGTCTATGCTAATAAAATCAAACAAAATAGTGACCTGTTAAGGTCATATGGGGCCCCATTACCCTTGTGTGTCCAAGGCCTTTTAAGGGTAAATACGGCCTTGGTTACAGATGTCGATGGGTAGCTCTATTCGCTAGATTTCTACCCCTGCCGACCTCTACAAGTCTATACTTGAGTTTCCGGCCGACAGACGACCGCATCAGAAAATTACGATATGTTACCGATAAGTTAACAAAAATAGGTCTTTTTAAAATAGTCTCCGAAATTTGCCAAAAAAGGTCGTCCAAGATAAATTTGCTTGAACCTGCTGCTCTAGGCTTCAGCCTATTCGGCCTCGTAGAAAATCCGCTACTACCGTGGCTACATAGTATCAGATGGACTGAAAGATGACATGCCAGTTCATCATCGTAAGTTTGCGTTGTAGAAATTAATTATATTTCTTGAATATTAATGATAAACCTTAGGACACTTACATCAATTCAACAATAATAGACAAATTATATCTATACAAATAAATAAAATTGAAGTGTCTGTTTGTGATTTCAAAATAACATTTTTTACTCAATCCATATGAAAGTATACACGATACCTATAACGAAAATGCTATTTAAAAAAAATGTTTGACTGTCTGTCTGTTTGGCTGAGGTAATCTTCTAAACGGCTGGACTGATTTTGACGGGACTTTCACTGGAAGATAGCTGAAGGTCGAAGGCGTAACAGGCTACATTATTTTTTGTTAAATCCATTAGCGCATGTTTTTTTTTTACTTTTTAAACGCGGGTGAAACCGCGGGGATCAGCTAGTTAAATTATTAAAAAGCTATAAAACGTGTTGTGTGAATCAGCCTTACTTACGCTTACACAATATTTCAAAAGGAAGAAGCAACAATATTTACCAATTACTATTTACAGCTTATATTTACTCAGTTAAAGCATCTGTACGTACATTATTTACATGTTGAAGGATAGTCAATACTTCCGTGCTTCCGGTCAGCCGTGACGTTTTAATTTAAATTAGTAGTAGCTTCGAGTCCCCGGCGCAGAAATTGTACTTAATCGTTGGCCTCTCAGTGCGGGATTCATGTATCTTAGATGCCCTCTCCTCCTAAATATAAAAAAGTCCATTCGTTATCTTCAAGAGAAGAAAAAAATTCGAAGTAATGAGTCCCCCCCTTTTCGTCTCCCTAATCGCGCATTTTGTACAAGATGGCGTATGTCTACCCATTAGCCCTTTCGAGATCAACTGTTGTACATAGGCCTTTCTTAATGAGAGTATT
>DWPV01005308.1:0-12583 GCA_018251915.1 Urbanus proteus proteus
ACACACATACCACATGTGCCTAGCTGAAATACTGATTTTACAAAATTATGATAGGCTACATCATGGTTTTAATTAAAAGCTGTTATTACTATTATTCGTTTGACTACACCCGTACTACTATTCAACTGACTATGACAGCATTATATGGTGATACTATGTATGATACAATACTTACTCGAACGACAATCCACTAGCAGTCACCATAACAGTCTGACATGGAAAGATTTCTGGATTCAATCTGGTTCCAGATTAATGTAGAGTAGGTATTTGTGTATCCACACACCCACGACACAGGCGAATATCCTAGTGTGAGTCTATGAGCGTAGAAAGTGTTTATACTCACTTGAACGGTGATTCAACAATCTCTAACGTATCCGCAGCAACCAATCCGCCCCTATTCGGAGATGTCTCCGGGGCCTGATGCTGTAGATTACTGAGCTGTTCCTTCAACAGCTGTCTGAAGTACTGCACTTGCTTGGAGGGAGGTTGTCGCGTAGTGGACGAGTTGCTTTGGTTGGATTCGTTGAATGAATCATTCCATGTTGTCTGGAAATCAAATTTTTTGTGTTAACAACTTGGTTAGTTCATGCAATACGGGGAATGAAAGTATGTACTACTTAGTATGTAAACATGTGTAGAGACAACTAAAGCTCTAAATAATAATTTAACCTGTACTTTGATTACTTGAGATTTAATTGCTTTTTTTTAAAAGCAACGATTACAATTTACTTTCATCATTAAATCATTAAGCCTTGTCGGAGGCCTTACAGACGACTTAAAAACATCTGACACAATCAACAACAAACATTAGGCAGCTTGATGAATTATGCTTGAAGCCTCCCAGTTGTGGGAAAAGAACCGTGCCCAGCAGAGAGACATAAAACGGGTTGTGGCAATAATACCTATTTTAGATATATTTAGATGCAGAGCAATGGTTCTGGCTTCCAATGTTCATGGGTAACATTGATCTATTTACAATCGTATAGATCAGGGGTCGGCAACCTTTTGGCAGGCAAGGGCCACGAGGTGGCAAAATCAACTAAAGACGGGCCACATCTGTGATATAAACCTAAGAAGCCCAATATATATAATGGTCATATCGTTTGTTCATGCATTTATTTCGATATTTATAACTTATTTACAAAAGATTAACGGGCCGCAAGTACGACGTCGGCGGGCCGCATGCGGCCCGCGGGCCGCGGGTTGCCGACCGCTGGTCTCAGGCGTAACATAGGCTACTTTAATTTTCGAAAAATCGAATAGCGCGCGCTCCACACGCACGCACCCGCTGTCGCGTGAGCACTGGTTATCACTTATGTTTAAATATGTATGCCTTTTTACTTATTTAACACAGGTGAAACCGCGGGGATCAGCTTGTTATACATATGTAGTCCTACTAAACATATATCGTTCTTCTGTCCATAACAAAGACTAAATTCATACGCTTTGTCGGCCGCCCTTTTGTGAAGAGCAGTGCTTCTTATGCTCCTTACGTTCTATCCTCAGATTTTCAAAGGAAGCATTTGGAATTTAAATTCTTTCATGTTTTCTTAAGTACTTCACCTGCCGAGACATTATGTCGGTGAAGTATATTATTATATTGAGAGTTCTTAGAAATTATGATTCAATGCAAGACAAGCACCCTATTCTTAAAACTACTTTATGAAGAACTCTCAAACAGGAAGGGTTTCCTTCAAGGTTAAACTTAATAAAACGCATTTCTATGTCCACCTGATTTCAAATAAAATCACTAAGACCACTAAGTTAATTGCCAGCCAAAGATTCAAAGTCAGTACGTAGGGTTATGAAAGAAATTCATATCATTGGTATATTTTTGTTTAACAATATACAACTGCAACACACGATGAAATCGACCACAGACTCGATTGACTAGGGATTAACACTCGAAGTGATCGTTATGCAAATTGTAAGCAATCGCGACAATTCGATTTTGAAACTGCAGATAGAGAGCAATATCGATAAAACAGTCCCATATTGTGAATAATAAAACGATCGAGTAATTTTGCGGTCAGCGTAAGTTCTGACGTAGTGTGTAAACACAAGAATTATGCGTCATTATATGCGTGAAGCCATAATATTCCTCGTATCTGTTCACTCTATATATAGTCGCATACTTACGTACGTACATAAGATTATAAGTCCCTCGACTTAATCGATAATACTGATATCTTATTAAAATATACGCTTCCGCCTTCATACCTACCAGCTCCTCTTTGCACGTTTTTCGATTTTTATGCAATACTTAAATCTAATTTGATTATACTTTTATCGGAAAGAAATTGTTTCCATCACTCCCTATAGCATAGATGTTATCGTTTCCATCCAGAATATTTCAGGCAGCTTTACTGTATTTATAAATCAATAAAAACATTGGAAAGTGGTTAACTGTAACTGGTTACAAGAAACAGTCAAGTGAGTCAATATAAAAATGGTAGTCATGTTCAATTCACAGAGGGTCAAGCCATTTTTTTTTGTATGTAATGATTATACATATAATTAATAATCCTTATTTTTAAACACTATTTGGTCCTATAAAACTGACTATTATAGTTTACATTAGGTACAACATCAACCATTATTGTAATGAAATTTACATTAATTACTGTTATATCCAAAAAAACAAGACTCATTAAAAGATATACGGGAACAACATTAAATATCAATCATAGTTATAATAACATTATTCTCCAAAGATTTCCCACCACAACTTACTGCTTACATCTTAGTAAACAATCTATAAGAGCATTATTATATCTGACGCGTATCATTCGAGATGAAAGGAGCATTTCAAAGGGCTCTCGCACATTCAAGATACGATAATACTGCTTTCAATAGATTCACGTTCCCTCTAAATAAAATCATACGAGTGATTGAAGATATTTTGTTCGACTTCAGAAATCAGTAGCCGTGCTCTGTATCCAAAAATGTGTGAACGTTTCATAAAAATAGGACTTACCTAATACTTGATTGAATATTTTGTCAAAATTTACTTCGTTCTTCTTTTCCATATATTTGTGCATCACACTCCGTACACTGGAACAATAATGATTCAATTAGGATACATAAAAAAGATTTTTAAACAAACCATAAGATTTTGTAGTTTGCGGCTTAACAAATTTTATATTGAGTCATTAATATTGTAGGTCAGTACTAAAATCGGAATGTACTTTCCACAACGAAACACCTGAACACATATTATCGTAGCAACTTCTGCTCCAATCTATAACAATAGGTATATTGAAGACTTAGATATATTGTGACTTTGTACAGTTATTACAAAAATAGCAGTTATATCCACTAAATAAATCGCATGCCGAAATGTTTTATCGTTTTGTTTACCGTGTGACATCCACCGCGAATTTTTTTATGTGACACATTCTTACTTAGGTCGGGACTTTTACGACCAACAAAATCCGAGGCTATGGGATCATTTGTTTGTCAAAAATACACGTACACAATTAAGGCGGGGCGGAGCCCCCATTTTGTTACAATAGTTTTTATGGTAATGAAATTGCAAACAATATACACAACATACCTACTTCTTACTTGTCGCGGTCGTTGGTACTTTACGCACTTAGCTATTAGGTAACAATAAGAACGTAACTCATGAGGTCGATAGAACCTTGTATAAAACCAAAATATAACTCAGATTAAAATTACCCAAAATGAAATATAATAACAATGTCACATTGATATTCAAAAATAATGCACCACATTGAGCTAGCAATAAATCCCACTTGAACAGTCTCAGTTCGTTTTGATTAATTCGAAGAATCAGAGCTATAAATAGATCATCAATTTATACGCAGAGTGATTTTAGATTCATTAGAAATTCAAAAGCGTGGAAATATAGTGACGAAGTGTATTTGATATGCCTTTAGCGAAATCGCTTGACTCATGCGCATTTTTCGGAAAAGTCTACTTTAAACTTGCCTCGAACTCGAGACTCCATCGTAAATTTGGTACGATGTCGGAAATATTTGTAGACTACGGCAATACAAAATTGGCCGTAAAAAGTAGTGTGTGTGGTCTATTTAACTTATAGATAGCCAATAATATTAGTCACTAAATAATATAAAACAAATCCATTAAATACCAGAGAAACGAGTGAAGCCGCGGGCAAAGGCCAGATTTGGTTTTTTAATATTAAAAACCAAATCGGGAATATTGCCGTAGGTATAATTATAATATTATTGACACCGCAAATTATATTTATAGAAATAATTCTTAGTAATCAAAAATCAACAGTTTACATAAGATAATTAGTAATTAATCTATATCGAAACATTAAGATAAAGTATGTACCTATTCCTAAAATTAGATACCAATACGTAAAAATAAAAGTTTGTAAACACTTAAATAAGTAACAGATGCGTTGTAAATAAAAAGGTTTAAAGGTGGTAGAGACTTTTGTGGTTCGACTCCGGTGGCACCACAATTACATTTATTTCTGTCAAGTAACAGCAGAGTTCAGCGCTGCTGTGTTGTAAGGGAGACTTATCCTAGGCCTGCCAACGTAGTCCTCAGTGATAACAAGCTCGTATGTTACTCCCATATAAAAAGTATACACTTATATAGATAGATCTATAAACTTTTCTTCCCCTTTAAAATCCCTTTCTTATTGTTCAGTCCTTGTTTTATTTATGGAACTCCTGTGCAAAATATCATGTATCTATAACCACTAGTTAAGTTTTACCTCATCTGAGAGTTTAATTAAGGAGACTATAAAAGCCTTAATAGACAGAAAAAAAGTATCAGTCTAAATAAAACCGATGAACACGTCGATGTACCTATTTTAAGTAACGATCCCCCATCTTTCTGCTTTACTGTAGTCGGATAAAAGGCTGTCTGCAAAAAGAGATAACGCGGCCTATAGGGATGTATCCCTGACATCATAGCACGCTAATCTAGATCGAGAGGCAAGCGGGCAGCCAACGGAAGTACGTATATGTTTGTACGTGTAAAAATGTTATCTACACAAATAAAACCGATGTTTGTTTGTTTAAATACAAAACTAACAAAGTGATTATGATCAACGTTATTGTATTTAAAATTTTATGACTACAAATTAAAATTACATATAATAGTTACCATTTTATTTCGAAACAAAACAAGAACCGGCTAAATAGTGAAGTTTGAATGGACAATAGGTGCCATAATGTGACACATATTTTCAGGGTTCGTCGATAAATATCAGCGGACATGATATATATCGATTAATATATAAACGTTTATTTATATCAATTGATATTGATTAAAAATGATGAAAAATTAATGATTGATGAAAAATTAAGCAACGAAGAAATTTCGGGTAGTTCGTAATATGATCGCGAAAGGTTTTTTTTTTCATTTTTTCTTGAAACTTAAAGCTTATGTTCACGTAATACGATTTATTATATAAGTAGCTAATAACTATGTCGGGTATTCCCTTTTACGTTACGGGGAATTCTCGTACGCATACTCGTTGAACGAATATACAACTACTGTCTCTCATTAATTTAATCATTTAAACTTATGCATGATATATGCATATATCCGATATTTATCGGATAAATATCAAATATCGGATATTTTAACATTTAATTATCGGATTTTTGCGTACCTGCATATTTTATAAAAAAAACAGACAAGCAACTTTTATCAGTTCTTAACAAATCGCGATTCAAAAGCACCAAAACTCAACTCAACTCAAGACTAACATTAAATAAAACAGATTTAAAGTACCTACAGCACAAAGGAAAATCGTGTCTGATACCAATAATAATTGCAGCGATCTCGCAGACGAGATCGCGGGCATAAACTAGTAGGTACACACTAAAACACATCATGTACAAAATTATTACGATTTCATAAACACCGGACACATTGAAATCTGTTTTTATAATTCAGTCAAACTAGACGTGGCATTGGGTTTCTTGTCGATATGTCGCTCGTATGATACGCCGGTGTTGATAAAAACGCTTCATTTTCTACAACTTTACGATTATATCTATCTAACTAATGACATAATTAAAACTAATCATATTACAAAATTAAGCGTTCAGTAATAACATTAAGCTGCGTTTTTTACTACAAATACTTTATAGTTCTTGTGGTCAAAGTGAAGATACATACCTAGATGTTAGTGCAAGGATGGATATCTATCCATAAATCACGCTATTTGTACATATGATCGTTGATAGTTCGATCCATTGTTGGCATAAGCCTCTGCTAATCTGCGTCTAACCGACCGGCACTGTGCTTTTTGAATGCAGCTGTTCTACCGTCTACCGTCAATTCTACCGTCTACTTCAGGTCATCAGTTCATCTGTTCAGGAGCGTCATTTATTCCTTCTCCTATGCTAGAAGACATTGTTACTATAAATTTGTATTTTTTGTATGTAATTGCTTTCAAATTTACCTGCAGCCGCGCATAATATTTTATAAACAGAGATATAGGTAGTTGAAAATGAATACCGAGTTTTCTGATTGCGATGCACGCATTGCACACATTAGAAATATGACCCCAGTTCATTGCGAGATAAATGATAGCGTTTGCGTAGTTTTTACAAATGCGCAAAACGTAGTAAGTAAATAAATTATATTGAATTTTAACATTTGTTTAGGAGTATTTTCTAAGTTTCCATAATTAAATAAGTTTTCCCGTAGAGATCACAGAAGACAAGACCCCAACTTTTTGTCCGAAAAAAACTGTTTAACATAAAAAAAGCGAAACTACCAAGTCTATGCTTCTGCGTCTGCGTTTTAGAGGTCACACAAATATCCTAAAATCATTACATTTTTAAATATCAAATTTATTACGGAATGTATTTTTACGTTGGTAAAATAGTGGTGCATGTAGCGTCTCCATCTTCGATCAACAAGTATTGTTGATCGAAGTATCAACAAGTATTGTTGATCGAAGGTCTCCATAATACAAAACTTCCGTCTACAAACGTACGAAGTCCTACATGACGTAAATAAAACGAATGCTTGCTTAATTTTGATTAAAAGTAATTTAACTGATTGAATCCTATCTATGGATTTGGCTTACATCCATAGCTCAGCCACCTCGCACATCTCTAGTGAAGAGAAAACCTAAGCCTGCCTTTTAACATGCTCTTAGATACAAAACAATATTCGAAGCCATTAGTAATAAAGCCCCCAAAATCTAACCTCGAAGCGCAATGAAAATATATTAATTGAATTCAATTACATTACTATCTATGTAAATTAATTTATGTATATTATGTATATTAGAATGGCTAAAATGAAAAATAAACTAGAATAACGAATCTAATATAATGAATATAAATTATAAATACAAAATGATGCATAAAACAGTGACACCGTGACACATTACTTCAGGCAACAAAATTTTATATAATAACGTATTGGAAATTCTGTGTCAATAGTAGGAATTTCACTTACGTACCAAAATTTACTCCATATTCAGTTATTTTGAGAAGTAACTATTGTCAGATTTATAATGCATGATGCGTATAAAATAAAATAGAAACAAAAACATCACTGCTCGAGAACAATTAACTGAAAAGAAACAACAGGAAATGCAGGCGGTGACAAACATAGTTTTGGTAGATTTTTAAATTTTTCTGGTTTGCATGCAGGTCACATCTGCATACATAACACATACCCTCGAAAACATCAGCTTCCTTCTGACGCAGTCGGTTTAAAAGGGGATATTTTAATGGTTTAACGGATTAACTAACGTAATTTACTTTACGCCACATTACAAACAGATGAAAATCCATGAGGAAGTAACGTCATTAGGTCAGGGACTAGTCCAAAATACGCGTGAATCACTACCACTATTACTTATC
Organism: Urbanus proteus proteus; assembly: GCA_018251915.1. NCBI lineage: Eukaryota > Metazoa > Arthropoda > Insecta > Lepidoptera > Hesperiidae > Urbanus > Urbanus proteus. The sequence goes on from DWPV01005308.1 coordinate 7,842, forward strand.
ACTAACCGCTATTTCGCAATGTGTTTTTGCAAAGAAACGGCGAAAGAACACCATGCCATTCAACACTAATTTTAAATATAAGATCGTCATTCTTTAGCTGGATAAGCAACATAAATAATATACTTTCGTTATTGAGATGAAATAATGCATCAATCAAACTTTCCCGAGTTATTTTTAATGTGATCGCATTTTTAACACGGTTATAATGGGTAACGTTTTTCATCATTTGAATAATTTCGGATATGTTAGTAGTAAAACAACACTAAAAGATCACTCTTTTGTTTTGCTTAACATACCAAAAAAGGGCAAATAAAATGCCCACGCAGCGTAGTACAGGTAAATAATGTAATGATTATGTATTTTATTATTTCACCGTTTCTCGTATAGTATATGGTACATAAATAAAATTACATTACATTTCCTATCCTATCCTATATAAAATCTGCACAAAATACTTATACATGATAAACACGTCGCAACGTAGACAAAAAGGCGCCATGTAAAATATTTTAATTACTAGCTGATCCCCGCGGTTTCACCCGCATTAAAAAAGTAAAAACGCGTACATTTCTAAACATTAGTGATAACCGACTCTCCCGTGACAATGCTTTTTAAAAAAATACAAGTAGTCTATGTTAAGCCTTAGACCTTCAGCTACCTTCCACTGAAAGTCCCGTCAAAATCGGTCCAGCCGTTTAGAAGATTACCTTAGCCAAACAGACAGACACACAAACAAAAAATAACAATTCCATTTTCGTTATAGGTATCGTGTATACTTTCATATGCATTCAGTAAAAAATTGTTATTTTAAAATCACAAACAGACACTTCAATTTTATTTATTTGTATAGTTATACCTACCTACTTACTACGCGCACGTAAATTCTTGCATGTTTAGTTAGTCAATGAGAGGGAGACGAGCTTCCTAGAAACGCTCCGCAGATTCCGAGTATGGCAAATACGTTTGCATTTTCCTGTCTACCAGGCTGAAAGCGGAAAGTTCTCGAGGGGCTAGTAATTAAGGGACTCCATAATGATTATGTTTAAAAAGGTTTTACCTTTACTAACTCAGAGCGGGTTTTTTTAGTAAAAGACGTAAAATTGTGAAGTTAACACATAATGCTTTGCCTTGATGCATTAGAGAACATATATAATTATTCTCACAGAAAAATAAATATTCAAAGTTGACAATAGAACACACCTAGGTATAAGTTGCGTTTCAATAAGAGTGTTTAATATGCTGCCGGAGCAGCATAAGGATCCGAATTATTACATCGTTTTCCAAAAGGCAAAGTAAAGAACAACATCGAATATCAACCTAAAAACCATCGCATTCAGGAAAGATTATGTTATGAATGTAGTTATAAATAAAATCCAAAGAACTAAAATAAACTTCAAAAAAATAATCACGATACTAATTTAGGACAGTGCATAGCATATGGTATCCGTTAGATGAAAACAAGATTTTAAGAATTGCGATAAAAGTATTTCGCAGATCACACAAATATTTATCGAGGAATGAATGATACTATGCATTTTGATAATACTGTGATTCAAAACAGAGCTAAAAATATGCGACTGGTATTAATTTATCGTCAATGTAATCTTCGTGTATGACATTGAGAGTAAACAGAGCAATGGTAACAAACTTTTACAGCTTAAACAAAGGTTTTATTATGTTTCTGGCAGGTATATTTGGAACCTGTGTGACAAATACGTTATATCTGTATTTGATTTACATATACATTTTCCAAAGTAATACATACATCTGTTGATAAAGATTTCAATTACATTAATTTAACGTTTCATTCCCCGTGGTACTACTGGTAGTAAGAATAGTAGTAGTACAGGTACATTTGTTATGGATAGACTAAAATCACATAGATGATCTTTGATCATTGTTTAAGGAGTCTTTATAATAATTTACACCTGATACGTGATTTCTACCTCCCATAAGATAATTATATATGTATTTAGATACATACATTTTAAAAATATCTCGTAAGTAACATTATTGGATAGGTTTGTTAAAATTTCTGATACCACCTTAATGGAATATTTTTTATAGTTACTAACAAAACAGTATCAATTGAATTCTGTATATACGACAATGTTTACATATAATGACTATTTAAAACCAGAATAAATAAGGGTGAAATAAATTCCCTCCCTTTCAAAATTGATCCATTACTCAAAAACTATATCATATTCATACTATTCATGCCGATGCAGAGAAATGTGGTGTAGCATTTTCCGACCAAACGAAAAACTGAATGAATAATCTGATGGCAATTATGTATTCCTGGTAGAAAGTATGAATAACACATAACGGCCATAAGCGTATAATGGTATTTTCGGTTATATAACAAACTACATGTGTAAGCTTTGTCATTTGTGTTAATTATTATCGTCAATCAAGTCAATTATTTTCATAGAAAAGTTAAATATGTAACTGCTAATGTTGTCATTGTTTATAAATGTTTACGTTGCATTGATTTACAAATATTAAATTTTAGCCTATTCAGACTATTATTCACACTAGCCTATTCAATCTATTCATACTGTTAACAGTTTTATCTCCTAAAATTAATGACTTGCATCAATTACAGAGTACCATAACAATCAACACACATGAACCACAGTTGGTATTTATGAAACGCAATATACATCGCGGTTCCACGGCATGCCATGGGAAATGTTTTAATTTCCATAGATCTTTTCGATGTCTATTTATAAAGGCCAATCACGCTACATCGGGGAGGGTACGGGACTGGCTCGCGCGTAATGCGTATGGTGTCAGATAAACATTACACTTACGCACCTTACGACACCGTGCGTGTTAATTTATGGTTGATTATTTAAGATGTGTTGTGTTGAAAAGCACCACTTCCTCTCGTGTAGATTTCGTAGGATACTTCCTGTGTTATATAGAAAAGCACCACTTCCTCTCGTGTAGATTTCGTAGGATACTTCCTGTGTTATATCAACACGTACTGCCGTCACTAACACATGATACAGGCGCAATAATTACTGACAAAAACCCCATTACGTCAAGCATATGTCAAACAGTGGACCTCAAAGGGCTGATAGATCCATGGATGACAAATTGTGAAAATTAGTGGTCTTCGTATTTCTGTAGCTTTGTTTAACAGCTGATATTATTATAGGTAATTTCTTCCATTTTAAGACCGATGTACGATTTGGTGGCATGTGGTTCGTCATAAATTTGCGTGTCTACTTATGTGCTTATTATATGTTGAGAATAAAATAGTATATAAAAACAGACGTCCTACAATATTGCACCCCTGAAAAGTACAAATATATCTGTGATCATCTCAAGATAGGAATCCATTCTATACGGTTATGGATGACCGTAGGGAGATTTGAACTTTTGCTGGTGGATTGAATACCCTTTCGTTGCGTTTGTTAACAAGTCTACTAATACAATTAAGAAGCAACACTCAGGCACATAATGGTAAAGCTGACATACCTACCTATATCATAATCGCAAATCTAGAGCGGGCAGAAGGTACAATGTTATACCACATACGTGTACTCGTACATTACTCTTTATGTCCGTAAATATATTAATATTTTAAGATATTTAACACATTTGTGTACGAGAAGTGTAAAAATATTTACGCCGGGAAAATTCTTCATCAATATTTACGGCATACATTCAAACATATTCATATTATTCGTGACAGAAATATGAATGATTTATTAGGATAATCATAAACTATGTATTTATGTCATATTCCTATTTATGCCTCGACTATTGTTCTTGCGAAGTTCAAAGGAAGTGGTATGAAACCGGAGGCCGGCTTCAGTATTTTTGAATAGTGTGCCAGAAATTCACTTGTTATTTTTTGTACGTACACAATGAATGAATGTATGAACACTGTAGCTATGCCTTGCATATATGCAAGGCTATATTTCTTCCTATTGTAAGCTTTTACAACGTAGGTAACTTCAGAATATAAATTCAGGCTGCGTTAGGTTCCCAACACGTAATATATTTCCGTTCGATTATTCTACAACTAAGTTGCAACTTAAATTTTCTAGACATTATTTATAATTAGCAATACTTTATACATCAAGTAGGTAAGGATTATCAAACAACTATACATGACTAGAGAAAGTTCTTATGTTATTGATGATAATTCAAAGCATCTAGCTTAGCTTACCAAGACAACCTTTGAAAGATCTATCCAGATATTTTAATAAGATGCTGCGCGTTTAAGCAATAAACAGTTTAAATCTTTTTCTTCGCCTTTTCACTTAGCTTCATTCAAACCAACATTAATTTCCTTGCTGAGCGAAGTTCTTTTCATTGTGAGAAAGCGCAGTTAGGGTACTCTTACGAATAGTTCCCCCGGTTACTTTTGATTATATTGAGTATCTTCGTAATTTCTACCTTTAAAAACCTGAATAATAATAGCCTTGTGTCGAGCAAATAAATCGCTTTTCTAAATATTTAATTAAAAAAGTAGATTTATTTTATGGCGAACTACTTAGAAAATAGGATTTACTTAGCACTCATCTAAATAAACACGTTAATAGGTCAATTTATTTCAAAAGTTCATTCACGAATAGCCCGCGTACACACGTACGTGGATTTACGTAATTTGTGTGTTGTGATATAAAATTCAATAATTAAAATTAATGTTAAAAGTATCGTTTACCACGTGGAGTTTTGGCACCAAATTGACATAATATTTGATACATTGTGGATGTTAACAC
>DWPV01005309.1:0-12583 GCA_018251915.1 Urbanus proteus proteus
TGACGTATTAGGATCGAGCTACCTTTTTTTCACCGTCAAATTCGACTTCTAGCGTCTTTTCGTGTCGAGTCTAGCGACTTGTGGTTTTTGGAGTTGGCAACACTGTTTAATGTTATGGAAAGCTTTTATGCGAGCTTTCAGTCGAAGGGTATTGCCATGCACAAATAATAATCGAGACTCAAGTCCATCTCCATTATAATACAAAATAAAATATGCATTTTGAAAATGTTAACCTCGAAACATATCTCGCATTCAATATTCAATTACTCCATCTTACATCGCCGAGAGCCAAACAACCAATCAATACAAAGCATAAATGTACCGCGACCATTAATTAAAACCGAATCACTCGTAAAGTAAATAACTTACTTTAAGAATCACTTACACGGCCGTACATTTATTATGGGGTTAGGGTGGGTACGCATGGTGCGTTTTTACTGCTGATGGTCATTTGATTTGAGACTTAAGAATCGTCGAAAAGTAATTGAAAGATGTGTGTTTACTCCAACTTAAAGTATCGTTTACCCAGTAACATATTGGCACTTGTACAAGTAATCGAACCGACCTTTATGAAGCAGAGGATACTTTATTTAAAGTCATCACACTCTATATAGGTAAATGTAGCTACTGCTTTCAATAACAGTCGTCATAGAACACACACACACACTACAGTAAAATAACAAAATATACTTAGATAGTATCATCAATAAGATAAAAAGACACTTTTACCTTCGGTTATCATTGCTACCTAAATTCACCTTTTGTTCAATAGGCAACGATGAAATAAATAAATATATCTCAAATAAGTACCCATGCCTCTTTTCACACTTTAAACTAAGTGTTATTCACTCTTTAAACAAAGATACATGATAGATACGAGATGGATGGATTAAAGAGTGAAAAGGGGTATGGGTACTTATTCGATTATGTCATGCAATGGCCTTAGTACACGATAGATCATCGTTTATAATCAAGATTATAATTTAAACACAAGACGTCCTTAGCAACGAGCGTCTGAAACGCCTTTAACTCCGCATGAGCCCACACCCTTATAAACGACAATACGGCATTATTTTTTCAAGCATGCCTCATTGTCCGGCACGCCTCGGGTACGCCCTCAGCAAAAAATACACAAAATGGCCGCATATGATTATGCCGAGCAATATCCGAAAAGATTACGATCTTATCTTGCGATCGGACATGCGCATCTCGGGGCGTTTGGATGCTGCGATTTTTTCAGTGTTTACGATTTTATGGTCGATGTACGGGAATCAGTTTAGGAGTTAACTGTAATTGTAGTGTAGTACCAAAGTACGTAACGCACTTCTTAATTTACCCAGGTTACAACAACGGTTTCAAATGCAAAGGTATCCAGGTTTGATACCGGCCGGGCATAACAATAATGAGTTGTTTAAGTTTAACATTGAACTGTTGACATATGTCTTTCGGTTCGTTGGATAAACGACACGAAATCACAATGTAATATATGAAAGTCGTGTCAAAATCGGTCCAGCCATTTAGAAAATTACCTCAGCCAAATAGACAAACAGATAAACAAAACATTTTAATTGTATTTTTGTAATAGGTATCGTGTATATGTATTTTCATATGCATTGAGTAAAAAGTTGTTATTTTGAAATCAAAAATAGATATTTCAATTTTATTTATTAGTATAGATAACCCTCAAATTTATAAAAAAATGCGTTAAATGGCCACTGCCGAGATACGTAGGATAGGATAGATAGATAGATAGGATAGGAATCCTTACTGAACAAGGTACAGCTATGCGTTTTAGCCTAAAATTGAATACTCCATAGAACTCTCAATATCTATCTTAATACAAAACGTTCATATCACAAGTGTGTTGTTATTGAAATTTTGACATCGCGCCCTCATTAAACGAATACCGATTCCAAAACAATGAAGCCACTTTTTGTAAACCGAAGAACATCGTAGCATTTAAAAGGCACCTTATTAATGCGTCTCTTTGTAATCTGTCTTGCAATATCCCGCATTGTGTCCACTTTCCAACGTTCGAAAGTAAGCCTTTTGGCGGACTTTACAAAACGAACATTAAATATATCGACGGAACACTGAGAGATTGGCGATGAGTCGGTAGTTAGTTTTAGGTAGTTCAATAGTGAAGTTACACAAACAGGTGTAGAGAAGATTTGTTTTAAAATAGTGAACATTGCACTGTGATATTACTTGTTTTTTTGTCCCTACTTGATATGGTATGGGGCGCCGCAGAATTTATATGACCTATGTCAATCTTTCATACTAATTCAAGCACTTATTAATTACTAGCTTTTGCCCACGGCTTCACATGCATTAAAATACATAATATATAAACCTTGAATCACTCTATCTATAAAAAAAACCGCATCAAAATCCATTGCGTAGTTTTAAAGATCTAAGCATACATAGGAACAGACATCGGAAAGTCAATTTGTTTTATACCATGTAGTGATAGTGATTTCGTTCTGCATACTACTTCTTTCATTCATTCTTCGTTTTCGTTCCTGACCTTTCGTTCCTCTTATGTATTTTTTTAGTCTGTCAAACCTATTTAGGATTTTAGACTTTAGGTCAGGATCGATCAAGCTTCTTTCGTCTTAGGGTAAAATGTTTAGAATTGTTTGTACTCAATGTGTTTAGAAATTATGGCGCGGGTGAAATAGTCGTTGGTGATAAAACGTCTTCAAACTTAATCACACCAACGTAGACACTTCAACAATGCAAAAATGTTGAAAGAAGTGGCAGAGAAGTCACCGTAGTTGATTATATAGAGTTAACTCTTTAAAAGTTGACGACCTCCATGGCGGAGCTTTTACCATACCGGCCTGACGCGCAGTGGGTCCTGGGTTCGATTAACGGCCAGACAGATATCTGAATGATGAGTTTTAATTTCTTATCTGAGTCTGGTTGTATTCTTCTTTGTGTTTCCATGGCACTCACGACACAAAAAATCCTATGGGAGCTATGAGTGTAGGTAACGTTGTCGTCTAAAAGTTCGGTAAAATGCATAGGCGAGGAAATAATTTAACTCCTGTTTCAGCGCCTCAGACTGGTAAAAAGTACGACAGCCTCTCAAATTAAATTGACCAGTAAATAACAATCGCCAATAAATAACGAGACTCCAAACATTTCGATAACAATCCGTCAGCGTAGAAAACGGGGAAAATTTATATTTATTGAAACAAGCGCATTATCCCTTCAACGTTCTAACAAGAAGGTATAATAATAAGGGCGCGCAAAAATCTTTAACGATATTGTCTCAGTTCAATTAAGCCGGAGTCGAGTCAAGGAGATATTTTCTTTAGGAATTTCGCGCGGCCGGTCCTTGGTCTTGTCAATAAACTCCATATAAATTGCCTCTACCAAGTCGAATTTGAATATAATAGTCCTTTCCTACGGTTCCCTTTTTACCTCTTGAAGACTGCGCAATCTTTGTCCGATTATATTGTAAGCAAATTATCTGTTCGAATCTCAGGCGGTTTTGAGAAAAGTTTGTGACTATTTGCTCACTTTTTATGCGTTTCAATATATATTTATTGAAATTAGTTGATATTGAGTTATTATATGGGGACGCTATTTGGTTAAAGGGAATAGAGATTGGTTGAAATCCGAGAAAGTCGTTCGGACGGTTTGTGGTTTTTATTTATTTATTAGAACGAAGATATTTTTTTTATTTTATTATGTACGTGAATATACAAGTCGATGGCTTCCAAGTAAACTATCGTATGTCTAAAAAGTCAATTTTACAGGAGAGCAGTTTATAGATATTTTCGAACTATTAATAAATTAATTTTTATCTTTGCATATATGGCAAATAGACAAAAAGACATTAGTAAAGGTAAAAATATATTTTAAAAAGTTTAATATTGTAGGTATGGTGCATGAAAATATTTTTTTTTTAGTTTCTTGAATCTGTTTGTCGAAACAAGTTAAAGGTTTGATTTCTAATTACTGTAATAATTAGGTACCTATATTTGCCATTTGCATGCCGCAACCCTTTTTGCGGCATGCATTTTTTTGCCATTTGCATATTAAGAAGTAATAATCACAGAGTATATTTGTATATTAAAAAAAAACGCTGAATAACGCCACCATACATTTTTCGAATCCAGGGTGGAATCACCTCAAAATTCACTCAAAACTGTTCGCATTTCTCCCAGCAGTTTCAAGCTTACCAAAGTGACCGCCAGAGGCGCCACTACGCAAGTGTGAATTTCACTTGGACAAGCACGAGGTTCGTGATGCATGACAATCAATTTAAGTGCCAAAATTGCCAGGTTCGAAGCTCCGGCGCTAAAGCGTGACGTGGCTATGTGTTAAATTGGTACCGTTTTGTAGTATTATGATAAAAAAAATAAAAGTGGTCCGTGGTTCGATTCCGGAGCCATTCGGCATTTGCTTCTGTCAAATAATGTGTTATGGTTTAAAGTTTAAAGGGTGTTAAGGGAGAAAGATTTTAAAAAGGCTTTCCAATTTAGTTCTTTGCGGCAGTGGTATAGGTACTTATTTTTTGTAACATTACCTCCGTCCTGTTATTCTCCTCTTCCTACTCTTATTTCCTTATATTATATTAGTAGGTATTGTAGGTATTGTAGTAGTATTTCCTTATATTAGTAGGTGTTTTTTATTACTATTTAGTGATAGTATCGTGAAACATCGGCGATGGTACTTAGATTAATTTTAACTATCATGCGAGGCTACTCTCTTAAGATTTACATTTAATTATCTAACTACCTTAAAAAAAACTAATTGTAACATTGTAATTATAGATTCATTGTCATTAAAACATATCTATCGCAACAAATCAGTCAGTCTAGCTTACAAATTACTAACTTTTTTATCTAGATTCCAACAATCGCCTAGCGAATACCAAGCATATCTCCAAAGTGTTTTGATAAGGCCTGCTGAAGAGGAACACGTCCAATTACAGTGGCAAGATAATAGCAATGATTAACGTAAAAACAAATCAAGTATCAAAACTCGATACACGTCAGCACCATTATATGTTGGCCAGCCTCCTCCATTATTCAAGAGGTGCGATGAAATTGCTGGTAATAAAAACTCTTTGGATAGTGTCGATTACATGGAACTGACCTGTCGAAAACGGCAACTTAGTTAACGTTATAAAAAGAAGGTGACAGAGACGTAGGTAGGTCGGTAGACTCATCCGAGGCATTCTAACTTGGTCCTCAGGAGTTATGCTGTGACCGACCTTAGATAGGTTTCTAATCTTACTGAATGGTTGATCACACGTGTCCATGAGTGGCAAGGGTATCTTACTATCATGTCAATTCAAAACTCGTTTTCTGCTTTATTATTTTTATAAAGAAGAATTAGGAAATATCGTGAAAAAATCCTATGAGTGTAGAAAGCGTTTTAAGTTTAAAAAATAATACTTCTATCCATTCCATAACTCTTTCCTGAGGTTGGCTACAGAAGCCCTGCCACTAAAGACTAAGTTGGAATGCCTCATTACTTACATTTCAAATCAGTACGTAGCTGCGCTTTACATCACTATTAAAAGACAAAAGCAGTGTAGCCGCGGACTCGAATCACAAAAGGTTTACCTTTAAAAATAGTACATAAAACATAGTACGTACATAAATATAACCTACACTACGCTTCGTTCAACTTCTCTACACTACGCTACTTTTCGCTTCTCTACACAACGCTTCTCTACGCAACGATCAGGCCGCCACGCGACAGACCGGCCCGCCATTTTGAAATCGAATAAAATTACGTGAAAGCGAAATTACGCGGGAATTTAATTCGACGACAAGCTGACACGTGTGACGTGTGGATTGCGATGGAATAAATATTTAATTTTAATGTTGCTTCTGTATAATATATTGTAGAATTGCCTCTGTCTATTTCTAGGCTGTAAGTGTAATGTTTTTCGCGCCTGTGTTTTTATTTTTTTCTAGGATGGAAGTAGCAAATAATAATGAATTACATTTGATGGTAAGTGGCCACTACCGCCCATGGACATCTGCAATCAACCCCATAATATCATACGTATCTGAGGTCGATCACATATGTGTTGTTACCCCTGAGGACTAAGTTGAAACGCCTCGATTAAGTATTTCTTACTATCCCTTACCACATCCCAATATGTATATCGCTTATCAGTGTAATATATGTGAATTTTCGTTTATTTATTTGTTTTTTTTTTGCACACACACAGAATAGGATATAGAGTACCTTTCATTCCGAAAAAAGATATTACTCCTGAGGGAAAGAAAAATAACTTTTATACATACAACCTTTACTTTTTCACCTACGGCCACTTCATAAGATTGAATTGCATTTGAATTATACCTGAAGTTAACAAACTGAAATTTATCGCGTGTGAAGCCGAGGGCAAAAACTAGTAATATATGAGAAGTAGCAGCTAAAATGTTACTATATCTGCTTCAAACTGTCTATTTGGTGTCTCTGCCTCTCCTCGCCTATATACTATTACCTACCTGCGTAAAAGCAGAAGCGTTTAATATAATTTTTAAGACAGAAACAACTAGGCTTAATCAATTTAAAAGTGGTCATATCTTAGGATCATTTCTGGCCCGGTTGCTATTGTCATAACTGCACTTTAATAAAGCCACTAATATGATGTAAGTACTCATTTACTTAGTCGTTTCTGCCCTTAATTTACCAATAAGACATGAAGGACGGTAGTGAAATAAAAATATTCGATAAAATACTTATTTTTAAAAAAGCGTATGTACTTGTAAATTAAATTTTATATCCCTATAAATTTACACGATTTTTTAATTACTTAACAAATATGGCTTAGCAACAACAGCTATAAATTTAATAATTGTTACATAAAAAAATCGAACATTAACGATCTATTACAAGTGCCGAAACTTGTATTTTTAATTATTCAACGCAAAAACTACAAATTAAACTGCACTTGGTTTTAATTATACCACTTACAGACCAGAAGTGTTCGCGTGTAACTCGTAATGCAACGTCAAATCGAGCAATACCATGCACGAATGTAATGTTACAAAAAGTGAAAACATCGAGCTTAGCATTATAATCTGCACCATTTGTAATACTTTGCTTATTGATCAATAACTAGCTTTTGCCCGCGGCTTTCCGCGCATTAAATTATATATAAACCTTTCTCTTGAATAACTCTATCTATTAAAACAACCGCATCAAAATCCGATGCGCAGTTTTAAAGATCTAACCATCTAACCATAGGGACAGACAGCGTATCGCGGTTTCGTTTTATATTATGTAGTGAAGTATATGAGCTTATTTGGACAATATCAAATAATGAAAACCAATTATTTTAACTTTCTTCAATCTATATTTTTGATATTATTTACGACTTCAGTTAAAATAGATACTCTAGAATAAAAAAACATACCGCCATGAAACTTAATATGATTCGTTTATCCGAAAATGTTTATTAATGTGTCTAAATAATGTGGCATAAACATAATTTTTAACAATTTTAAAAATTATTATCATAGTAATAATTATAAATTAATTATTAATTATTATAATGTACATTGATCAGAGCCTTCAAGCGGATGTAATGTTCGACCCTGATTCGTTACATAAAATGCGTCTTTACGCACCAATGTAATGTAAACCAAAATAATATTCCGCATATTTACATTGTAATTATCAGTCAGTGCCCTCCTTAAGGTTTTACTGTCGATAATTAACCGTCAGATTCGTTTTTCTTCAATAACCGTTAATATATTGGTTCTTAATATGTTTAATATTAACGAATATAAAATCGACGATAAATGAGAGCAACTATTGATTTACATGTTCTTGGCTAAAATCAAGTCGCATACAGACATATAGTCAGTTGTTTTACTAAAAGCGAGCGTATGTGATGATTTTTTAATCTATACAAATAAATAAAATTGAAGTGTCTATTTGTGACTTCAAAATTACAACTATTTAATCAATGCAAATGAAAGTATAGAAGATTGCTGAATGTCTTAGACGTAACTGAAGGTATGACTTATGTTTTAACGTGTAGGTATCTATGCCTTTTAACGCGGATGAAACCGTGGGGATATCTTAGTTAATAAATATAAGGAATTGAAGGAGTGACATATCTCCTTATTAATTTTTATTCTCTTCTCTGTTTTTTTTATTTAAAACTACATTTTAAGTAGAAAAATATTACTTGTTTTGTTTTCAACTCGGTTAACATCAAATTTATCTTTAATCTCCTGTCGCTGAGCAATTATCTGTAAGACAAGTGATTTAAGATTTTTTAAAAGTTCAATTAAAACGGTAGCAACCGATGCGCTTGCGCAAGACGAGATCGTGTAATTAACCGACAAATTTACGCAATACGATCGCGTCCTGATAAGGGCACAGAGTAATGCGGCAACAGAGACATTTAAATAAAAATTAAAAAAAATATTAGTTATTTTTATCGAAGTTAAACTTTTATTGACTTTTCTATTATATTTATTTTATTTTAATTTTATTTTTTGTTTCTGTTATAATAAACCAAACGATTGTCAAATATAATTTCTATAATTCTTATTCTTTAAAATAAAATGTTCTTTGCCTTAACCGTTAGCGAATTTCTTTTTTTTTGCTTACGTTACACACATTACAGACATACACATACATTTCTCTCGAAATGAGAGGAAAGAAGTTAGTCAGTGATGACAGTGGTGAAAAATCGAAGGTTACACGAAGTACATCGAAGGTCATAATTAATTTAATTACTTACGTTGACATTCATTTCCTTTTTTCCTTATTATTTACCTAATGATGTACCTAATTACTATCTTGCAGTACTTACACAAGAATATAATTTATTTTCTTCCATCATTATTTTTACTCTATAGTATAGTAGTAGTAATCGCTTTAAAATTATTTATTAAATAACTTCACGTTAATTTATTTTTAAATAATACAGCGTCATCTATCCTTTGAGATCCACTGGACATATAACATATAATGGAGGTTTTCGTTTCACACTTACATAAAACACACACACATACAAATAAATAGCTAAAATAATAACGTCACATCCCTTCGCTTATGCCTCTGATATTTTAATATATGTGCGTTTCAAAAAATGCCGTTAAAATTTTGCGTTTTGTAATACAGTTTTGACAGGACTCGTTATTTTGGATACGTTATTACTAACGCTTGGAGCATGAAAAATAGTGTTTATGTCTTAATTACTTACTTATCTAGATTTCTTGGTATCCGGAACTTTTGAGGGAAAGATCTTAAAATGTAGGTGAGTGGGGTTGTAAGTAACTGCTTACCGCCGGCCCACTGCCTATCAGGGTTAGGACCTGTTTAAACCAACGGGATTTTGAAGCGGAAAGCGGATTACTCCTTACAGCAATTAAGTTGCATATTGATGCTCTCATATGCGATTGAAATAAAATGTGACGATTCCGTGAAAATATTTAGATACTACTTATTTTCCGGCTAAGAGGATGCTGAATAGATTCTCATTAGCGCGTAGGTACTTTTATTTCAATGATATTTAGTTCTGCTTCTGGAAACTTTTCAGGTCCTTCATATATTGTGTATATTATTCACAATCCATATAGGTATATGTTTTCGTGGAAAATGCTTCTAAAAATATGTTAATACTTTATTATTTTCGTATGAATCAATGTTAAATTTAGTGACTTTAAAATGTAAATGCATTTTGTTGTTGAAGATATTTGATAGTATACATATTATTTAATTTTAATAAATTAAAATCATCATTGAACTAAGCTACAAAAATGTAATGCTGAACATTTTCAAAAAAGGTATATTATAAGGGAATTTTTTGAACAGATTTTGTAAGTAAATTAGTAATCTTACCCGCGCTTGTTTAGACACGTCCTTAACTTAATCGTTCAGTGATGGAGCGAACTCGGGGCTTACGGAACCCGGTGCACATTTCGTTAGACTTTCATTTGCTTCACTAATCATCATATTCAAATGTCAGGCAATCTGAAGCAAGCAACGGTCCGCGGATTGCTTTGAATGATCGCTATCTATAGGATAAGGATCCGTCTCAATCATAGAGACTATTATACGCGACTTCGGCTTATCTTGTTTGTTCTGAGGTTTTTGAAGTGCCGAATCGTTAACTGTTTTAATGCTTTCTGAAAACTACACTAGCGAATGATTCTGGTTGCCCTCGGCTGTAGAGTTCATGTCTATCAATAATATATAAAAATAAAGATATATATATGCGATACATGTATAAGTATTATTTTTATATTTATGAAGAACTTACCATACGTTCGTACAAAGAATAAGCCATATATTGCGGCCGTCATCGTCGGCGTCAATGGTAGTTGCTATTAGAGAATTAAAGTAAGCTGTCACTTAGGTTTATGTTATGTTATAGTTTTAAACGCGGGTGATACAACTGGGATCAATTATTTTAAAATATATATTATTGAATATTAAGTAGGATGAAAGAAAAGTTTCCTAGTTTAAAAAAAAAACATTATAATTTGTTAGCATATTAAATTTGTAGACCGAGGTACTGTTTCCAAACACCATAACGGCCTGTATCAGCCTCTAAATAAGTCTTCCTACAAAACAATGTAAGACGAATGCGCTGACCTAGGGATAGATGTAGCCTGTCCTAGCTCGCGTGCGGGTCCCATGGAGGTAAATTAATTGATTTATAGACCTTTATTAACAAAAGCGGAGCCAGCGTTCGGCTGTGTGGTCCGGTGCCCCGTGGCGACCATTCATTGTGGTGGCCACGCTCAGACACACCACTCGCTAAGTGGTCAGTGACCACACAATAACAGAGTAAGCATTATTAGTAAAATCGTGTTTAGTATAAACTCATACGAGTTTATAAGATTTTTGCATGTATTGGTTGATTGACTTTTGTTTGTATGTATCTCTGTTTGTTAAGTTTTTGTCTGTTTAGAGCATTTTTATTATGTTAACAGTCAATAATTTAAAAAAAATCATTTATTCTTATATAGGGCGACTAAAATCAAAAGACAAATAAGTAAGAGTAACCGTTTTACATTAAATTGTTAGTCAAATAATTGTTTAGGAGGCAAAGAATTGTAGGTATGTAGTTCAACTCCGGCGACATAACAGCAGTGTTAAACACTGCTGTGTTCTGATCTGATAGGTGTGGTAAAGGAGACATACTTATCCGAGGTGTTTCAAATCAGTCCTCAGAAGTAACAACGCATCTGTGGTAGGTAGGTAGGACCTTGATCTTATCTGGGGTGAATTACAAATGTCCATTGGTGGCAGTGGCCACTTACTATCAGGTGGACTGCATGCTCATTTGCTACTTCCATTATATAAAAAAGTTTAAATCTTAGGGAAGTCGCTACTGGAGTCGAAGAATCGAATTTTAAGAATTTTCTAAGAACACAAGATGACTAGATTAGATAAATCATTTTTATAACGGACATAGCACCAAATACAATTTTAATATAGGTAGTCTACATGCACCCCACGCCCCCAGTAGACTTTATTTTCAGGCATAACGCACACTTATCTTCCATCCCAATTCCAAATACCGAAAATTTCTACTCATATATAAAGCTAGTAAAGTTTGAGTCAGTCTGAAGTAGAAGTCCAAGTGAATGGTCGGAGCTGCTAACGCTGGTCGCACGCGCGATCTAGATCACGATGTGTTTATTAGTTGCTAGCTCCCCGCCCCCGACTGCGGTTGTGTTAGACCCTGGTTTTATAGCCAACGAATAAAAATATGGCAAACTACGTCATAGCCCCATGATGGGAGTAACTTTAACAGATCGAAAATACACCCTATTTCCACCTATACTATACCTTACGATTTGATGGAGGCTGTGAATGCCTGGTCGTGTGAATGCCTATTAAGGCAAATTTTGTATAAGTCAACAATTTTGTACTTTTGTTATTAATAATAGATATAATTGCATCCTGTCGTATTGTTAATCGAATAAGAGATCTGAGACTAAAAAAAAATTAAAATAATTTTCTAAGCAAAATTGTACGATCGTCCAACCCACCCATCCAATGACTGACGTGTTTTTGGTGCTTCATCTGACCAATCATTTTCGATACGCGAACGCTACTGAGCTATGCGTTTTAAATGTCAGAACATTCGTTTATTGAATAGTCTTTTGATATGTGTTAATGGATTTTTTATTTGATGAATATCTATGCTATTCTATAAGATTATTATCTGGCCTTTCTCCGCCTTACCTATTTCTGCCTCATTACAACGATGTTAAGCGTTGCTGTGTTCTGCTTTGAAGGATATGGTAATCTTATCCGAAGTGTTTCAACTTACCCCTCTCGCGTACCAATTAACCAATGGCCGACATTGTAATACTGTTATCTTATCTGAGGTAATAGATGTCCATGGGTGGCAGTGGCCACTTACCAATATACTTGATTTTTCTCTATCGGCGACTTAAAACATGGTAAGTATTATTATTTCTCTCTTGGTACTATCGGTTAATACAACCAGTGCCTTAAAGATAAGAGGTAGCGTAATTATTTTCTACTTGGAGAAAATAATTACATATGTAATTACAGAAATATCATTCGCTTTGCATGACGCTAATATTACTTACCTATAAAGATT
>DWPV01005310.1:0-12581 GCA_018251915.1 Urbanus proteus proteus
GCCAGGGAGTGCGCTGATACTGCGCAGAGGAGGAGAGCGCCTTCGGCACGGTGTCCCTGTAGACTCGGGACCAGAATGGGGCTACGGTATTCCCTGCCTGTCGTAAGAGGTGACTTAAAGGAGCTTCCGGGGTTAGGAAAGCTATAGTGGGAGCTCTAATCGTCCATTCAGCGACTCCGGGGAGGACGGTGGTACGTGGGGTCGCATACTGCCGTACACCAGATGGTGCGGCGAGCATAGCTCTCGCCCGGAATTGAGTCCGTCGGGGCATCGCGCTCGGAGGACTTCGGAGTAGGCCCAACGGAAAACAAAAAAAATGCGATGCGAAGCGCGCATAGCTCTGCGGATTGCGTAGATCTTAACCAATCTACAAAATTAAGCAATGTGATCGCTAGTGGTAAAATTTTACGATCGTTTCCGTGCTTCGGAGGGCACGTTAAGCTGTTGACCCTGGTTGTTATTGCTGGATAGCAGTCGTTAAACCTCATCGGAGGCCTTATGGGTGGTTTAAAAATAGTCGACACGAGTTGGCCATTAACCGTATCCCACCAATATGCATTGGAGCAGCGTGGTCGAACACGCTTCAAGCCTCTCTCAATTGTGGGAGAAGACCTGTGACCAATAGTGGGACATAAAGAGGGTTGCGGCAAACAAAAAAGGATAAAAAATAATTTAGTAAACTCTACTACTCCGCCTATTCGATTTTTATAAAACTAAGTACATTGAATATCGTATGATTATGTGATTTATTTATAAGTTTAATTAATGAAGAATTAATTATACGTTTTATTTTTAATTTCATTTTGATTTTATTAATAGTTAATTCTCATAAGACTAGCCAGAACAGTAACAAAGTATCTTTTGTTTGCTAAAAATATTCGCAAAATATTCGCATCGTTTCTTGCGAATGCGAATGTCAAAAATCTTGAGAATATTCGCGAATGCGAATGCGAATGCGAATATTCGTTACAACACTAGTAAATATACATACCATGAAGTAAATAAGTATTTTTTTTAGATTCTGGAGGGAGAAGGGACTCGAGTCCTCTAATCTAGACTCAATCTCTCAAAAATACAAAATAACGAGATCACATACACACACCATTAGCTATGCCACTTCACGTCAGTGTAACATGTTACAGTTCACAGAGGATGCAATGCCTATTTCAAAAAGTACTCTAATTTAATAATATTTAGGTTAGGTCATAAAGATTCTTATTGTTGGTTTATCATCTGTGGGAGTTCTACACTAATAAGTTACATGGGGATTATTTAGAAATAAAAACTTTACCAAAGTGTCTTCTAGAGTCTGGCAGATGAACACCTCTCCCACTAAATAGGGTATTTTCTCAGTATCATCAGCAAGACCTAATTCTTCTACAGCCTCTTCTAGATTCTTCATGTCATTTTGTTTTACTTTTAATTCGTCCTTTATGTCGTCCACTTTAGCATTTAAACGAGCGAATTTGTTAATTTTTTGTTGATCTTCATACGAAATGTGCACATCGGAATCCTAGAAACCAAAACAATAGGTTATTTAATTATTTTTACTACGCTTAAATGAAGTGAACCAGATATAGGTTAGGAATACAGTAAATATTTCAAATGATAGTAATTTAATAAAACCTACCGGTTGAAATGTTCCTTTTCCTGAATTAGCCATTGTAATAGGCGTTTATTTAATATTTTATTACGAATAAATTAAATTTTTAAGTAAAGGCTAACAGTTGTTTTCATAAATTGCCGAACAGTCGGGCACATTGACATTTGTCATTTGGATTTGTCATTTGAAAATCCATTTTTGACATTGCATTAGCTAGTGTTGCCGCTCGACAGTCGAATATCAATACTTTTATAATAGATAGGCTATATCGATCGCCAACCGATGGCAAGAGTACCGCTTCTATAAAATTCCATTAAAAACGCAATAACTTTCTAACGGAAAAATGATAATATTCTAGTAGTCAATATGAACATTTTCGTGAAACAATTAAATTTACCGTTGTAGTTCATGTAGCATGTTCTCGTAGAAAATATTGTTAAATGGAACTTCTTACTAAAAGTATTTTTGTTATTACAGAACGACCCATTAGCTGCTGCTGTTGGCGTCTGGGCATTCGGGCGTGATTTTTTTTATTAAAGCAGCACACAAGCGTGCAGTCACCTGACAGAAAGTGGTCACTGCCGTCCACGAATATTTGTAACTGATTATATCTAAAGTTAATCAGACGTGCGGTGCTGCTCCAGAGAACCAGAAGAGAACGAAGATGTTACTCACATATGAAAGTGAGTCGGCAATCACATCCTTCCACTGAAACGCAAGAACTTTTCATATTCGTTGTACTTCTTTACAAATTGTGGGTTATATTTATACTAAAAATACATTATATCACTAAATTAAGATTAAGGTCCTTGGTTCTGATAGATATAGGTACTGATACATAGACAGGTATAGTTTTGTTTATTATCCTGGTTAGCCAAATATGCAAGTAACATCCGCCAACGCTTGAAGTTTATTCTAGAATAAAAGAAAAGCGTTTAGTAATATTAATATCGTTTTTCTATTCATTTATTAAAAATAAAAAGTCCTATCAGATAAAAGAAATAGAATTTCTTAATCTTCATCATTCAGAAATCAGCAATGCATTGTATGATTGTACCTTTCCGATCAGCTGTACCTACTTGTGCCCAACGTAAACGTTATTCAATGTGTGTGAAGCGTGTGTTAAGGCACTTAAGTATCTACTTGGATTTATCATCAGATTTGGTTCTTAAATTGGATGCTACTAAAGTAAGTCTTTGGTAAATTGAAGGTTTGTGCCTCGACTCCAGCGGCACTACCACCATCTCTATGTTTGTGATACATCCATAATCAGAGGCGTACCAACTTACTCTTAAGGGGTAGCAATGGATCTATACTTGACCTTTGGTAGGATTATATTATTATCTGGTCTTCATCACAGTTGTCTTTGAGGTGGTAGTGGCCGCTTACCATCAGGTGGTTTGAAAGCTCGTTTGCTACACTTATGTCATATAAAAGTTATAGAGTTTTCATATGCAGTTTTTAAAAGCTAGTAAATTACAGATTTAATTCAATTAAAAAATACAATTGCTAAATAAACGATAATGCTTCTAAATCCTCATAGATTTCAGTGTACAATATTATGCACTCTTGAAGTTTCTTTGGTAGACATTGTAACTCACGCGGGATCAATTTATCGCGCCTCTTTTATTATGCTCATTGCCACAAATGGATCCTTATAGTTTCGACAATATTCTCTCAAAATAAGGCGATGGTCGTGCAGACAGAAAAACCTATAAGAATATATTATTGAGTTATGTTTTTCTTTATTATTCAACAAGGTATGTTTTAGAAATAATAAGTTCTTCTAGTTCTTCTGGCGTATCCGTAGCCAGGGTGGGTGATCAAACATCTTCCCATCCCGTATTTTTAAAACCCCGCCTATTCCGAAGAATTAATAATTGATCGGATTAACACCGTAGTCAATGCATAATTAGGACTTGGGTATTCAAGTAAGGTAAATTAAGAATACTGCGATAAACTTTGTTGTTATTGAGTACTTTGTGAGCAGGATTCTAAACACGTCTAAGAAAATTCTGGCTACGGCCTTGTCTTTTGATAGAACGATCATTCATATACCTACTAACCGTACAGAATTTGGAAGCTAGACCAAGTTGTTGAGTAAAGACGTTTTTAATAAAGGGGTAATCTTTTACTCTCAGCGTTGAGAATAGTTTATTAAATTAATAAGGGATTTGAATCATTGAGATTGAGGAAGATTTCAACTACAATTCTAGGCAACCCATATATGTAGGTAGGTACGTTATTATAATTTGTTGCGCCATAACCTTATTATTATTTGTCTTCGGTGTTGACGAAATTGAGGTTCTACGTCTAAACAACAACAAGGAATACTAAATAGGTGTTTATAGGCAAGTGAACGAAGCATCCGTCACACAACAATACAATCACCATCTGGATGCGAGCGCCGGCCGGCCCCACCACTGCAGCGCCTACGCCGACTGGTACCGCTCACTTGCGCGCACTCTTGTTTAGAACGTCAGACCTCGCGCGCGCCAACTTGTTAAACTTTCAACTTTTTATAAAGATATCATCTCGTGATGGAGAAGGAGCACCAGCCAGACTCCATGGCTACGATCACAATGAAACCGGAGTACCCTCCGTCTGAAGTGTACAGCGCCTCGGAACCGCCACCGGTAAGATACCCGTTACTTCTAACCTTCTAAATCACTAACGTTAATGGACGGACTTTCTTGTGTCACCTAAACTACTTCAATGACAAAATATTTTTCCGCTAGCCTTCAATACTTTACGAGCTTTTTATGATGACCGTGTTTAGTGATTATTTTACCTTTGTTGTATTCTCATAAATTTGCAGTTTTTCACTATATAATAAACATTTCATATGCAGATTTACTTTGATTTCTTATGTACGAGAGTGTGCAATTGATGCTTTCTCGGTGATAAAATGTGCATCTAAATAATGGGCTATTTCGCTATTACTACTGGAAAGCGCCTTTCTCTCAGGCTGCAGCGGCAGTAAGACCGCTAGCGCATAAAGCAGTGTTTGTAAACTTAAGGTTTATTATTAAACTTATTTTTGCGTAGTCCATTTATATTTTTAAATAATGACAATAGAGTGTATTTTTAAAGTTGTTTAATCAGTGTTGACTATATTTCAAATGAAACTGCGAAAATTCATGCACGCTTTCAGAAGTAAACGTCGAAATATATTTTTATTTTCCTCTGTTGTGCACGATAAATATTTACAAATCTTGAAACGATTCAAAAAGGTATTGTTGGTATCTATTGATATTGATCTATTTCGTCCTTGAAGAAACAGCCATTGTAGATGTATACTGTTTGTGAGAAATAAATACATTGAACAAATGTCTCGTAACGCAAAAATTAGTCCCGTGTCCGCGACGATGTTTGCATAGATAAATTCAGATACGTTCCTTTCCGAGAATCATTATGAGATATGTGCCCATAAATGTGGGAAATTCATTGTTCTATTGTCTAATCTCGTCATTATCATAAATATCATAATAATTACAGTTTATCACGCTACTTTGTGCAGCAGCACCATCAGGATCTAAAAATTGTAGAAGTCCCTGGGAAGAAATTTATTTAAAATAGGCTCAGAAAATTTTATATTATTTTTGGATGATTTGGTTTATAAAATATTTTTTGTGTATGATTCATACTTAATGAATTAATATTTTTTGAATTCGACATGCAACATTAAAGAAGTTACACAGCTGTTTTCACTGAACGGAAATGAATATACTTATATGGTAAATCAAAAGGCGTTGTTACCTACTTATAGCTCTATCAAACTAGATCATTATTGGGAGTTATTTGACAATATGAACTGTAGTCAAAAGAATTTGTCGAGCATTCGTTATGATTAAGAAAGAGAATCATAACAATCCACATCGTTTAATCCAATTTTTGTTGAAATTATCGTTGATATCGTTGTGATTTATCAAATCTCAAGTGGTGCAAATATGAATGAATTAAACAAGTTGGGTACATAGTAGGTAGATCAATGTTAATATTTTTTATCTGACATGAATCAGTTCTTATTATTTTTTCCTTGAAAAACAATTCCATTGTGTTAGCGTCAGGTTGACGTGTGCCATCTAAATATTTGTTTAAATTATAAACAAGCTTTGCATGATGTACCTACTAATCTGTATAATTAGTTGCACTTGACTACTGAAGGATCATCCTTGGATACCTAACAATACAGTCTATGTACCAAACAATACAGTATGTAGTATTACAGTTTCAAATTTTTAAGATAACACTAAAACTTATAAATAGCTGCGAAACGAAAAAGAAAGAAAATTAGTCGAGAAACATAAAATACACATACTTTTTTAATCTATTTCTTACTTAAGCTACTTACAATACTCTTATTTTTCTCCCTTCTTTGTATTTTTCGTATTTTTAGCGTGAATCTCACCTATACATTATTTTATTCGGTAAAGGGTCTGTTGTATCAATGTTTTCCAGCAACTTTTGCAATATAATCCGTCTATCTCTCTACTTGATGACCTGCGCTACATCGGCCGGCCTGTGGCCTCGACTCAAGAACCCTTCTACTCGACTTTTCATTTGATGTATGATTTACGTGGCCGGTCCATCGCCACTTTCTTTGTACAGTGGTGTGATGTATCCTGCATTAAAGTGCCTGATAGTCCTATCTTGTGATTTCATCCGTATAAAAACCATATATGGTTGCCAGCGATACTGACTAAACTAGGCCTTTGCGTTTTACTTTATGCCTGTTGGGTTTGATTAACCATAAGCTTAAAGCGTTCATTTATCCTAGATGCTAATTCAGATACCCAAGGATGGAAAATTCGAGTCTTATGTAGTTAGTCTTATATTTACTTCGAAACAAAATAAAAAATACGCCGCGGTCGAGTGAAATCGTCGCCGGTCAGTTGACCAAGTCGACACAATAGCGCTTGCGTCACTGTTCTCTACTTAGAGCGGCACATTCAAATTGTGCTAACATATTGATTACATATTTTTTCACATATAGTTAAGGAAATACGAATAATTTATGTGAAATCCATTTTTATAATATGCTAATGTATTTGAATTAATATGCAGTTGACACTTTATCCCAATATAAGTACAAGTTTGTTTACCAAAATAATAAGCGAAGTCACGTCGTTATAAAAGATTTTCAGGAACTAGAATATACTTAACATAGTTTTTATTCATGCAAGCGATTTTCATACATCTGTCAGATGAAAATGAAGAATCTTCGCGACATGTTGTTAACCTTCACCGCTAAAGCATGTGATAATTATTTTTCAAGTGATAATTAAGTCAGAGGTGTGTGTAACATTTATGATAATGTTAAAAATGTGATGCCTTATAAAGATAGTAAACATACCAACTCATAACAGATCAGCGTGGTGGATTGTTATAAGGGGAGATAGAGTTTCTTCTATTGTCCAGCAGTGGGATATAAAAAGAGTTGCCATTATGCCCTAAGTACATATATCCTTTGTCTATGGTACATATAAAGATTCTTAAATGACTACGGCTGTATTTTGACATCTCGGTAATATAAATCGTTTTTGCGCATCTGAGGTTAATTACAAATGTCCATGGGCGGTAGTGGCCACTTACCATAAGGTGGACTATATGTTCGTTTGCTACTTCTATAATTATTATATAAAGAAAATATAAGAGCAGAGTTAAGTAGTAGGAAAAACAGTCAAAACACTTTTATACGAACCGTTCTAACTTATATTCACGGGTAACGTATCTCATAGCCCAATAGTAGGATTTTCTCATGCGTCGAGGCTGCTGTGGACATACAAAGACGTGTACACAAACACCCAGACTCAAAACAGCAAGCTCAGGTCGGACTCTGATCTATTCGGGATTGACAATAGACATTCCTGGGCGGCAATGTGGACTGCATGCATGTTTGTTACTTCTTTAACATAATAAATGTACATTTGTTTTGTTAATTTTAAAATAACCTTGGTCTAGGTACAGTAATGTTATTAACACAAATCTGCATATATACCAGTTATACAATATGATAGAGCATACTGATTGCAACATTATGCTCTATAATAAATTTATTAGCATTTTATGTTAAACTATGACTGTATTAGTCATAGATTATTCCAATAAGAGGTGGAGTATTCGTTCTTTGTATTTGTTTAAGTTTGTATTAAGTTTCTAAGAAGCGTTCCTACCGAAGCAGCGTGCTAATTAGTTCCAACTAATCAAGAGATACCTATGTATTATGTTATCTGCAATCTATGTTGGAAGAATAAAATAACAGATAAATGACTCAACTTAGAAAAGTCACAAAACTTTAAAGATAGGTATTATTGTAGATGGTGATAAAGATATAGAGATATAGTTGCGTTCATTGTGAATGTGAATATAAAATATTAAGATTATACTTGGAACTTGATTTAAAAAAAATATACCATCGCAAATAATATCTAACTACTCTAAATGTAATCGAATTTGTAGAAAATGCTACTCGCTTCAAGTCCGCCAAATGTAATTAAGTAATTCGATTTACATTGAAAATTGACAAAATAAATTGAAAGTGAACGTTTTAATGTCTATTCGGCTAACCAATAATCCAAAGTCAACAGAGAAAGTTACTTGTAGCATAATAATTTCTTATTGATGAGTCAGTTTAACAACCAAAAAGGCAAAGTCAGCTTCCTTAGGAAGATACACATAATTGAATTAAACTTTATATTTTTTGTATCAAAATGTTCTGTTCTGAATTGAATGTTGTTGTTGTAGAGTTACCAAAATAATAATATTAACTTTTCATACCATTATATTTTGAAATATGTTTCTAAAATTTATTTGAAATTCGAGGTTCGGAGGTAGACTCATAATTTCAAATATCAGCAATTTAATCTTATTGAATTATATAAAATGTTTGATCTTATTATAATTAATGAAAATATTTGTTTATATAATTTAATACATTATACATAGTTAAATGTTAAAGGACAACATTGCGTGCTAACTTTGATTATCCATGAAGTTCTTAAAAATATATAATGTGCACACATTAGCGAAGTTAATCATTTACAACCAAACCGACCCTAGTTTTTTAAGCGGCAGTTTTATAATGATTTCCGTCATTCAAACCATTAGATCATAGTTTAGTAACAGCGGAAGTGATACAGAAATTTAAACGTTGTGAAAATCTGAGTTAGACACGGGTCGGCGAAGATTGCCGGCGTTAGCTAAACAAATTGCGCAGATTGAAATTGACATCGCTTAAGTCGGGAAAGATGTTGAATTTCGAATGCAATCGTTAAGAACTTTCACTAAAGTAAGTCCCCGGTGCCACCGCACCGAGCTCCTTATGTAACCTCTTGCTGAGCATCCGTTGTGTACTTTGCACGTAAGTTAAGTAAGTACCTAAGTTAAGTACGTAAGCTAATGACTGATTATTGGCAACTGTTTTTATTTCGTTCTGTTAGCATGTGGGCTCAAGTGGAGGAAGCCTGAAGGCTTGTATCTCGTGGGTGGTAGAAATTGCTATGGTTTGGCTTTAATGGCATTTCTGCTACACCTATGTATGTATTTCTGTCTAATGGTGACAGTAGTAAGAGTAGTAAGTTAAGAGCTGATGTAACTAAGTGTGTAGCAAGGGAGAAATACTTATTCGAGGCTTTCCAACATGACATATGTGGAAAAATCAGGTAGGATTCTGGTTCTATCAGTTGGTTACAGATGTCTGTGGGTGGTTACATATCATCAGGAGAGCTGCATGCTTCTTTGTTACTTTCGTATTATTTAAAACGGGTTCGTCAACCTGCTGATCCATCAAGGCTTGGTAGTTAGTAGGTATTAGGTGCAAACCCGTGCCGGATGTTTTCTAATCTCCAAAAAATTCCATGAAGGTTTAATGGGTACTGTCAATTGATAATAACCGAGACCGACGACTTATCGTGCTTTACGAAGCATGGAAGTGTGCATGACATTAAGTTATTAGCGGATGTTTCCTCAGAATGAGAGGCCGCCATGCCAACGAAGTGTAGGTTAGTAGACTTCAGTCATCTTTGAGTATTCCCAATTTCTAGTCATGACGTAAAATTTATTCAGGATGATTTCCTTTGCCTAAAAAAACAGTAAGTTATTTCGTCAGGAATTTGATCAGTAAGCGTCAGAGGCAGTTCACACCCCGAGATTTTGCCAGTTATATAAAGTTTAAAGTAAGCTGAGGTGTCCAAGAGTATAGTCCTGAACCAATCCTGAACTTTAGTATTGGAGCGCGCATGAAAATAAGGCAATCACAAAATTGACACACGAGTTCATTATATTTTTATTGCACAACCACGTAAATAATCCTTAGAAGGATTAATAGTCCTTGCAAGAACTATACTAAGTTAGCTAAATTATTAACTATTTAGCGCATTAACTGTATTTTAAGAAAAAAGCCACTAAAACTTTATTGCTTGTAGGTATCCGGTTGAAAATGTTGTTCCGTTGAGTAGTTTCGATGGGAATCTTTAGACATAATTGAATATTAATGTTATATTATGTACCTGCCTACCTGCTAATAGTGTTTATTCAGTTGTACCATTCAGCTGTTTACTGTTTTTGTGCCACTATTTGGTGGGTCAAGAGTAAGTGAAACGTTAATGAGTTGCTATTGTTAAAAATGATTGCTACATTCTACACCTATAGATAAATTTAATTCTTCTTGAACAAACAAATAAAATGACATTACTTACATACGATAAAAGTATATTTTAAGTTTATATTATGTTTTGTACAAGCTAAGTATTACGTGCATTATGTAATTTTAAGGAATAGCTCAAGCAATCGTTATAAGTAGCTCTCATTATGTGTTTATATTGTAATTGGACCTTAAACAGACACTATATAGTACATCTTTATATAGAGGTGGTAGAGCTCTGTGTGTGTTTAGTGTTAAACACTGTGTGCCGGCTTAAAAGTACGAGACGTTCCAATTTAATCCCTAAAGGTAGCAACGCATCTGTGCCCAACTTTAAGTAACATTAATCTTATCTGGAGCTATAGATGTGCATGGGCGGCAGTGGTCACATTCTCTCCATTTCGACTCCAAACTCGATTGCAACTTCCATATTGTATTGTTGAAAGTAGAAAATCAATAAAATAAGAAAATGGCATATTCTCACTTTACGACTCATACTGATTTAATATATTGGTTAAGAATGTGTTTCCACTTTGTAAGAAATAATTGCCCGATATGGAGCACTTATTTCCTGCGTACGTTATCTGTTACGTGTTCATCGGCAGTATTGCGATCACTCAATGAAGATTTTCCGTATCTGTTATAATTAAATCATTGCCTTACTAACTGGGCTTTGTTATTATCGCGTTTACATGCAAAAAAGGAAAGTATTGGCCATGTACCTGCAATGTGTTACATGAGGAAGGCATGCATAAAAACACACACATTCTGCACATTCTACACTTATAACGCACACAAAGTTTCTTTAACCGACTTCAAAAAAGAGGTTCTCAATTCAGCTGTATTTTTTTCCTATATTGTGGGTACAATGGACACGCAAAGACGAATAGACAAACATCCAGACTTAGAACAGAAATTTAAGATCATCATTAAGATATTTGTTTAGTCGGGAATCGAACCCCTACCCCATTGTGCGTTAGACCAGTACGGTGACCGGTCCGCCACGCGGGTCGTCAAAGAGCACCAAAGATTTGCATGCACACTTAAATGTAGTGTGTGATGCGAATACCTATAGATGTGTTTTCAAGGTTAACGGTAGATAAAATAACCACTGACTAGGAAATTGCAGATTGCAATCAAGTTAAGTACTGATTTGCGTTTTGCATAGTTATTTTCTAGAACTGGAATTATCTTAGGTGATATTTCATATGTGCATACGTTGCGTGGATAAAAATAGAGTTATTATACTAAGAGAAGGTGAACCAGTCTAAGGTGTCCATCAAAAAAAGTGACTGCAGATGCGGCTACTTAATCTATAAGTCTGAGTAGACAAAGATATGTAGGTATAGGTTTGTCATCTTTCTTCTTTCATTATTTGTTGGACACTCGTACTGACAGGCTTGCCTATGGTTCTCCTACTTTATAACTCTACTTATAATATCTCTATGGGATGAAGTTCTGTAGTAGGTATATCAAGTGATTGTCTATGTTACGGGAGATTATGATAGTGAAATCTGTGAAATGTAAAAAAGACTCCATAAAAGACATGAAATGTCCCCTAGTAAAGGGTAGCGACTCAGTTTTCCATCGAAAAAAGTTGCGCTATCTAATGTAAAACCAAGTCACTTAATCTATTCAATAACTCAGTGCCTGCATATGACGCTTGTAAAGCTTTAACTAATTTACTACATAATAACTACTTATTACTAAATGACGACCCGGATGGCGCAATGGTTAACACGCCGGACCGCTAATCCGAGGGTCCTGGGTTCGATTCCCAGAGAGGGAAATTTTAATGATGAGTTTAAATTTATGTTCTTTTGTCTGGGTGTATGTCCTTGTCTTGTGTGTTGTCCATGACACCCATGACACAGGGAATCCTAGTGTGGGGCTATGAGTGTGATACGTTCTTTATTTATTTATTTAAATAAGATTTAGTTGTGACGGATCAATATTTCACATCTTAGTTTATTTATTGAGATGAACGACTTGGCAATCGTATGCTAATTAAAGAGTAATTTAATCTAGCGTTTAGTGCGCTTATATTACATTCATTTTGTTGTAGTAGTAGATTATACACTGGATATAGAATTTTATAGCTAAAAATACCTACTCTAATCATAATAATGATGAAAGGTATTAAATTTTTATTGAAGAAATGAAATATGAAATGAATGAAATATTAGGTAATCACGACGCTTTTTCTTACGGTTGCAACACTTTCTTTCTTCTTTCTTTTATTGTTCTTGTGTTCTGTCACTTTTTAGGGTTCCATACCCAAAGGGTAAAAATGGAACCCTATTACTAAGCCTCCGCTGTCTGTCCGTCTGTCCG
>DWPV01005311.1:0-12578 GCA_018251915.1 Urbanus proteus proteus
ACCCCCTATGTATTTTTTTTTTCGATATCTTCAATGTACAGACATCGACCTGTTACAATTTTATTATAAGTAGAGATGCCATTGATCTAGATGAAGAAAATAAGCCTGCTAAAATATTATACTAAATCTACTAATGAAATTATTAAATTTCACAAAACTTTCAGCGAGAGTTGATCTCAGGACTAAGGCAATAAATTTTATAAAGCTAATATAAAACTCATTATTTTCGCGGTAAAAATATATATCTCGTAATCCAATAGAACTGCTATATCAACGGTTATTCGATATTCACTTTCATGTAAGAACGGAGATGCTTGTCTAAGTGTATTCATCCAGATACATACTTGAATTTGGACAGACATTCGGGTAGTTCAGCTGTCTAGTTGAAAATAGTTACAACAGATTCTAAACCGAAACTAAAATCTGATATCTGATAAAAAATATAAAAATAAGTTTTAGAACATTGGAATGAAAATAAACTTGACCAGTTCAACATACTACTAAAATCTTAATGTCTGATTACGATCTATGTTAGATACTATTTTGAACTATGATCGTTAAATTTGGGATAACGTTCAGTCTAGACAACTTGAACGAACATATACATTAATACTCATTCAGGTATTTGAATATTCCAAAGTTGGACACATGATGAAAGTATTTTTTTTTAAATTGTGGTCACTAATAAGTATAACTATAATATAAAGAGTAATAAAAAAGTAAATGTGGTAGAACCCTTTGTACATAGTTAAACTCCCGCGGGACCACCGCCATACCTATTTCTGCCTTATAACAGCAGCGATCAACGCTGCTGTGTTCTGGTGTGAAGGGTGTGGTAAGGGAGACCTATTCGAGGCGATGAAGCTTTGTCCTCAGGGGTAACAACGCATCTCTGGCCGACCTCAGGTAGGACTGTGACCTTATCTGGAGTTGAATACAGATATCTCTGGGCGGCGGTAGCTACACCATGAGGTTGTCTGCATGCTCATTTGCTACTTTCATTATATAAATAAAAATTATATTAATAATTTTAAAAGCCCTCAACTAATATATGATTAGTAAAAAAGTGGATACGTTTTGGCCAAATATATTTCACAAAACAGTAATACTCGCGTCATTGCCGCGGGAGACAAATTAATATTAGAAGTAGTTCTAGTAGTAGCACTATTAGTTGAATATTACAAGTAGAAGTGTTAGCAGTAGTAGAAGTACTTAGTCTTAATTTAGCGGTCCACAGATACACACGTCAAACTTATAACACCCCTCTTTTAGTGTCGGAGGTTAAAATCGAAAAAATGTGTGCTGCACTTCAAAAATATTCTGGTAAACCATTTAAAATAAATGCTATTTTAAACACTTATAACTTAACATTCAAAGCATTTTTACATCCTCGAAAAATTCAGTCGCATCTCAGCATAACTTCCGCAAGCTAGTTTATCTTGAGTTTTCACGTTTTTGTCACCACTTGTAGTACATATCCGCATACCATTTTCAACGCAAAGAGCTTTGTAGTGACGGAAAGTAAAATTTTATTGCTCTGGGTTTATA
The DNA here is from genome assembly GCA_018251915.1 of Urbanus proteus proteus. Classification (NCBI taxonomy): domain Eukaryota; kingdom Metazoa; phylum Arthropoda; class Insecta; order Lepidoptera; family Hesperiidae; genus Urbanus; species Urbanus proteus. Next base: position 1,549 of record DWPV01005311.1, read on the forward strand.
CAGAACATTTATGTTAATCTTGATACGTTAAAATATTTTAGCTTTATAGAAAATTTTCAATAGTTTATAAATCTAGTAATTATCTGCCAAGAGTTTATTGTCTCTTTTCTTGCGGGCCTTATTTTTTATCCGAATACATCTTAATCTTACAATGGTTGTTGAAAACTAAAGCAATCAAGAGCCATATGAGCAAGTCTTCAAAGCTAGCGATACATTTGCATTATGAATGTCCATAAGCGACGGTATCTACTTTTCATCTGGTAGCACGTGTCGGTTGCTATGAACAAGTATAAATAACATCAAAATAATTTCGACTTTTAAGTTCGAGAACACCTAGTTCCACAAACCAATGAGGCGCGAACAGTGTGCAAGTCGCGCGACTCTTCCAATGATATTACATTTTCCCATATTGATGTATGATTTATGAAATATCTTCACAAGAAATTATCCGACGCGTATCCCGGATGTGATACAATGTGATTGCCTTATCTCCCTCCTATATTTTGGTCTTTACATGTTATTATCGTATTTGAGACTCGATTCGGTAAGGAATTTTCTTTTCGTCTTACCTCGTATTGGAAGTAATGATGTGGCAGGGGAATGTTATCCCTATTTATTTTTGATACATCTCGATAATTATTTCCTGAAAATGTCATTTATGTTGTAATAGTCATGTTTACTTATATTGGATTGAATATTTCATTTAATATATTAGCTATGTTTATATAGCAGTATCTTTACTCTTTTTGTATAAATATAGAATGACATCCATCGTTGTTCAGACAGAATATTCAAATTAAATTTGATTCTTAAGCATTACTACAAACGAACGGCTTTATAAGGTTAATTTACTACATCGCGAAAATTTTAATTGTAGACAATGAGAGGAGGTTTCTCCACCGAGCGTCACGATTTGAAGCCTCTGCATGAAATTTAATTTTAATCCGAGGGCGCAAATAAGATAGGATTTCACCCTTGCTTATCTGGGTTAGGTAACGAGGCTTGCGTAACCAACCTGCAACGTTTCGGCAGACGGCGGTTTCCAGAAAACAAGTGTTACATATTAGACACCGGGCGGGGTAATGGCGAATATGAAATTGTATCTCATGCCGTTTTAGGACGCTTATATAAGAATAAGTAAACAAACTCGTTACATAATAATGTAAATCTTTAATGATTTTTATCCAGAATACATTTCCAAATGTTTACAATCTTTGTTTATTAAATTAATATTCGGGACAAGAATTCTAAATTCGGTCTTCGATGCGAGCGGTATTGGCAGATCAATATCAGCATTGTTATTCAGGCGATGTTTCGTCTTAATAAGAAAACGTGTATCTAATGCGGTGTTAGATATTCGCATCTCTGTGTATGCGGTGTCGTAATGGCGCGGAATCACAATATCTCGTTATATGCGAGTGAAACAAAGAAACGGGCGCGTGCCTCGAATGTTAAAAGCGTCGTACTAGCCACAAGACGCCTGAAATCTATCAGATCGTAGTTCTGAATTCGCTGGTTGTTCAGATAATGTAGATATAATGCGCAAACTCTAAATTATGATACAATGCTTTGTGACTCCGATAATGCTATCGCGATTTGCTTTTGTCAGACTATAGACTTTGTAGAGTTTGAAGTTTAAATATTTTTTAAGGATAGCTTTTTCATTTATAATATGCACATATTACATTTTATAATTAAATTCTCAAAAGTGGATTATGCTCTAAACCCAATTTTTTACTGCTCTGTACTTAAACCCAACTCAGTGTGAAAATAGGACGAAGCCCAGCAGTGGGATAAAAACGCGTTGATCATAATAATGATAGGTCCTTTCTACTTATTGTTTTAAACATTCCAGAGCACATTTTTACATAATTACCACAATGATGCACCTTTTAACAAATTTATAATTTACTTTAATAAAATTAGCATTGAATAGCGTGGACGAAACGAACCAAGCCCTTACGCCTTAACCTAATTCTGGTATTCATTTCACCAGTTCACTCGTAAAATTTTAATGGCTGTAGGAAATGTGCGCTTCGTAAGGAGGAAAACCGCGTCGCGACGAACAAAGTCAGGGCTCTATTGGTTGGCTATCTAATTAATCATATTTTATGACTGTCTCAGTAGAGACGAAGGAGTCGGAATTAATATACGCAATACGAACATACCCGAATTTATTTTCGACTAACTGTTACTCGTGACTTCGTAAATAAACCTATTTGAAGCGACTTAAATGATTATTTTCCAAATCTCAACCTTTAAATTTCCAAGGTTCAAGCTTCAATAGTTTTAGCTCTACAATGATTAGTTAGAAGTGAGTAGCCTCTCGCTTTTATGTAAAATATTTAATAGAATTGAACGAATATTTTAATCGAATTAAACGATAACTTAGCTCTCGAATTAGCAAAAATATTATATTACGTTAGAAAACTCATTTAACTTTTTGATAACATTTCTCCAGGCATGATTATTATGCCGACAAAAATAACGGCAATGTCCAAATCAAGTTTTCTGATTTACTTTTGACATTTACTTTATTTAATGCTATCAACCAATTCCAGTAAATGGATCAAATTATTATGTGATAAAATATATTTTGATCATACTTTATTTGATATGTCATTCACCAGGATACTGAATATGGACCTTCTCTTTCTGTCATACGAAGATCGATAAAGTGGGACTTAAACAAATCCGTTCATCACTCATTTCTTAATTGGATTCTCAAGTTTATTTATACACTTATCTGCTTTAAGTGGACGACTTTACTTTACGACATTGACTCTCTTACTGCGAAAGCTATTAAAGTTGTTACTTTGCATTTGTATATTGTCATTAATGAAAGAATTTGTTGAACACCAAACACATGTTTCGATCCAAGTATACAAAACAAAGTGAGACTTAAAAAGTGGTAAATAGAGAAAGAATCTTTCAGTATTTTATGTAAAACATAATAAAATTTTAGGTTTAAAAATAGTGTTCTTCATAAGTTTCGAAAAATCTATGATCTATACGCATTGTTACCTTCGATTACTGATTTAATTACAGACACTGTAATTACAAAATCGCCTGAAGACAATTTTGTAGATTGGCGTCGTACTCACCGAGCATTCAAACGTAACAGAAGGTCGGGCTGGACGGTGGAGCTTTAACAACCGCCATATATCTGGACGTATCCTGAACCTTACGAACCCCTGGAAGTGCCCATAAAGCGAACATTAAAACGACGACTCTTTTTACACTTTATTATCATTGAATGTGAGCGTCGGCTCAGATTCTATAGCAATTTACCGTCGCAGGGAGTATACTTATTTGTCCGCTGTTTTATATTAAAATCAATATGGCTGATTATGGCCGCGGTGTTGATAACAACGAAGTTAACTACAGGTTACGATTTCAAAGATTCTTTACCAAATAACTACAACTTTACTACATGTAACTGTATCTCACAACGGAGGAATTTGCGGCCACTACTTAACACCCTAAAAGTGGTCTGTGTATGAGTATGGTTCCGTAGAGGTCATGTATTGTCACATCGATTTTACATGAAGCAGCTCTTGCGTTTAGTTAAAGAGTGTGCAAGCAGATGATTTAAATATGAGACGATCAGTATTGTCATCAAGACTGGCAACGCATCTGTAATTGACTTCAGGCAGAACCACTTTTCTATATTGAGTTGATTAAGGATTTCCTTGGGTTGTAGGTAAGCAGATAGATCAAAATTAGATGAACTCGTTTGCGATATGAAATTGAGATAAAGAAGGTTAAAAATACTATTGGGGCGGAACTACATTATGCAAAAAACTTATGTACATACAGCTGAGCATACAACCTCCTCCTATTCGAAGTTGGTTAATAAATATAATAGTTATAGAATAATTTAGTAGGGTACTATGTAGACCCGGCCCTGTCTCCAAGGGATAGTCAGCTGATATCTAACAATAATTCCGGACTTTAATGATATCGCTGCAGTGACAGGCAGGCTCTTCCGTTTATAGGCAATTATATTATTATGCTAATAACGTATTGTGAGTTATCGCCGCATTGACGCCCGGCAGCCGACGGATCGTGGAGATCCAGTTACGCAAGTTTAGACCAAGTTTTAAGACCCCGCCGAAGGCCTCTTACTAACTATCTTCCTTAACGCCTTAGTTAAGAAGCGCCTTATGAGAACTTTGACGCCGAGATTGAGGAAGCTATTACGGGATCCGTTCAGATAGATATAAGCATGATGTCACTTCCACGCCTGACTTTGTGAAGTTGTTTACTTTGATGGCTCGAAGTTCGTCTAATTTATCTGACGTTGCTAAATATACGTAAAGATTTAACTTTCGATTTGAATTCGAAATTGCGAAATAAGATTCAACTTAGATTACTCAGCCTACTATAAAAAAAAATAAAACGAACTTGTCCCTAACGTAAAAAGTGAAAGCTTAACCCGAAGCGATAGACGAAATTACATTAGCCGAAAGAAAGGGAAGATTAAATATTATCTCGAACAATATTTGTGTAGTGCACTATACTGCTAGAGTTACTGTTGGCCATCGGATCGGGCAGGCAGTGGTTGCATCTCGTTCTATCATTACTTCCGCCCCTCTCTCAACTGGGGCAATCGATAATGGCGACGCGAGGGGCGACCCGCCCCGCATCACTCGTATGACAATCGCTCACGCTTCGCTCGCCCGTCGCTCGTCTCGTCATTGCATGGCGCGCTTTCTCATGCTCACATGCATGGATCCATGGACACCTGAAAAAAGTTGTCGTGAATAGAACACCGTTTTTTATTAGAAATAGAAGTCGGTAAAACGGAAGACTTGTAGGTACTCCATATTGTGAAGATTAGAAAGGATAAGGAAAAAGAATGATAACTACTGAAAAGTAGGCCTTTGTCTTAATTATTATTGCTTTATCTATTTATGATTTTACAAACAGTACCTGTATCTGTGTAACTTATAATATCCTTTAAAAAATACCTTTGCTAAAATACATACATACTTATTTTACGAAACTTTAGTTGTAAAAGAAAAAAGGTACATTAAAAATTTTCAATGAAGTGGCGTCTATTAATATAAAAACTACAACAAGCTTTCGGATACGTTATTTACTTTTCTTTTATACTCCTAAAATATATTATGAAAATGCTGAATAAAGAAAATGTTGAATCATAAAAGATGCACATTTATCAGATGAATGTCTTTCTATGTACAACTAGCAAGTTTAACAGTTCATAACCGTCCTTCGGTATAGAAATAAACACGCGGACGATGGAATAAAATCGACCAATAATTCTCGCTACATTTGTGCACGCTATAAAAGTGGAGCCATTCAAACGGAGCAGTTACAGAATTACGATAAAATAAAATGTAAAGGCGGTTCATCGCTCGGCGAAGACACCTGATCTCGCAATCACTGCTGCTCTAATATTTATCGAGGGTGAACTTTCTCTACTTTCGATTATAACGCTCAAACGTACGTACGTTTTACAGAAGGGGAGTGGAATTTTGAGTTGTATTACTTTTGTGTTCGCATGCAATTTTGGACTTATAAAATGCATAGCGCAAAATTATTTATGCTCATAAATAAATTAAATTGTCTGTTAGTTTGTAACAGGAATAAACAAGTAATTTATTTGCATAAAATATAACGATAAAAACGCTATAGGATTTTTTTCTGATATTTTTTTATATTTGCCTAATCTCCAAAATTTGAAACAAATTGCAGTCCTAGTCAGTACTTTACAAACACTAAACATGTATTGTATGTTTTTATCTTGAAAAGCCGATACACTCTTCTTGTATATTTTTGAAAAAGCCAGCGCGCGAGAGTATACGCATAAACCTCGCGAGCGATGAGCCGCAGAAAAACTCGTTTTTTAAAACTACTGGTATAAGGCAAAAATAACTGTGGCGGGAGTCTCGCCGTAGCTAACCACAAGTATTTCTACTAACTTTCCTTCAAAAAGAGTTATTTTATTTCTAGTTTCCATTCAGTGGCTGGTTAAGTAAACAAGCATTAAAACTACGGTGTAATAAAATTCAGCCAATAATAATTCGTACCACATTTGTGCACGCTATAAAAAGGGGCTTTTCATGCAACTTGGAGATATTTCTGAATAACGGCAAAATAAAACGTAAATGTCTTCTTACATTTCTACCAGACACCTGGTCTCGCAATCACTGCACCTGTTCTAATATTTATTGCGTGTGAATATAATATGCTGCTTTGTTTCGCACTTGATGGGTTCATATCAAGAGTTTTATCCAACTTTCCATGCACTAAGACATCAACTATCAAAATTTTGTAGCTAAACTAAAACTAAAAGCAAAGAGATACGTAAGCAGTGTTTTATATATTTTTTTTTTTCATGAAATAGTGCATTAATGTGAACAGATTATAAGAGAGTAGAAAGATTGAATTAAGACGTTCTTAGGTATGTACATACATCAGATTCGTTTGTTTGACATTGATTTCATGAAAATATGTGTATAATACCGATACCTAATAATTATGTCTCATATCTTAATTATCTTAAGTAATTTATTTCACTTCCATCTTCACTATTTAAACGGTTTCATAATCGCGCCAGTTATCAAATGCAGCGAAGTGGCCACATCCCTACGGTTGAAACGGTTATTATCTCGCAGTGTGAAGGCGCGCGGCCAGTGGGGCTTCAAGAACAAAAGCCTCACGTAATTAGACCGGCCACAGCAATACATAAATAATTTGCCTCACGTGCGCATTGTTCGTACCGGTTTTTATTTAACGCTCTTATATCAGAAACAACACTCGGATCTCGGTTGATAGCGCCATCCGCTCACATTCACCTTTTATCTTTACATTCCCTATATTATGTTTTTGCTTATGAGTTATGAGTGCGTAATTAATTTCGCTGCTATTTTATTCTTGTATACGTCTTGTTTATTTGATTGAATGTAATTAGCTTAATTAATGCGGTGTGATGGGTTGTGTATAATTGTACAATTTGTACCTATACCTACCTACCTACGAGAAAATATAGCTCTCAATATTGTGATTTAAGAATTGCGTGTTTACATAAAGATAACATTATGGATTTAAAAACACGGGTGTTTTTTGCCAACTTACTAATTTTAAAATTGGCTCTGATTAAATTCACTTTGTACAAATTAGAAAGTTTAGTCTTTATTTCTTCTAACGTACTACGCTGTATCCGTGCCAAGATTGGCTTTTGGCTTAATGCTCTATATTCCATTTGATCTTAAGCAGTGTTAAGTTTATGTACTGGGTGTCTAATATATTTCTAGTAAAATCAGGCACAGTTACTAAAATTTAACTACATCAAGAACTTTTAAAAAAATTATATGTTTCTAACATAGGTAGACATTTTCACACATCAACATTTTCTGTTATAATCTGCTATAATATATTCGTGATAACTAATAACCGCTATATTGTAATAGAGGCAATAAATAGCACCGGTAATTATCCATCCCTAACCCGAAAACAGTAGTTATTTTATCACCAAGCGGCCTTGAAACGTTTGAGTTCACTGTACAGGAATTCAGCTTTTTGTGTAAAAGGAAAAGAAAATTTAGGTTGTTGCGCTTAATGAAACAAACTGCGCGCGGCGACATGTAAACCCTTGAGCCCTTTGTACCGCTTTGAGCTCAACGGCTGACCCGCGCCTTTGTGGCGAATATTGCTCATTACGATTAAAACAACCTTTAGGCGAAGGACAAAGTACATATTTTCACAGAATTGCTGATTGTTCGTTATAATATCGATCCGGTTACTGTTGTTAGTTCAATTAAGCTTGCGCGAAAAATATAATTTTGACCTGATGTACTCGTATCATAGATAGCTTTTTAATAAAATATTACTGGGCTCGATATTATATATTCTAGCAATATTTTTTGTTAAGAGTTGATAAAAATAAATAAAACATAATAAGAAATATCTATAAATATGCAATAAAGAAGTCATATGCCGCTTTATGCTCAACGATTGACCACCGTTTTGTGACGCCGAATATTGCTTATTACGATTTAAACAACCTTTAGGCGAAGGACAAATCCTAGAGAATTACTGATTACTACACACACCTATTTCTGCCTTATAGCGGCAGTGTTAAGCACTGCTGTGTTCTGGTCTGAAGGGTGTGGTCAGGGAGACAGACTTATCCGAGGCGTTCCATCTCAGTCCTCAGGGGTAGCAACGCATCTGTGGGCAACCCCAGGTATGACCGTGATCATATCTGGGGTTGATTACAAATGTCCATGGGCGGCAGCGGCCACTTACCATCAGGTGGACTGCAAGCTCGTTTGCTACTCACATGTTATAAAAAAAAATACAAATTGTAGCTAATCTGTCATGGACATTATTTCTCAATTTCTATTTGTCTCGATTTTTTTATTAATAAAATGTTAAGCAATTTTAGTATGCAAGCGGTACTTTGTATAAGTATAAACAAATTGGAACATTTAAGCCTTTTAAGGCTTCAGCCCTTTGTAGTGTTTCCGCAGCATTGTGCCGAGCGCAAATATTGCTAATTACGATTGAAACAACTTCCGATTTGGTCGGCCTGAATATTTATAACCACCAATGTCAATATAGACACAAATAATAAGTTACCTATTATATTGTTCAGTATTCTCTTTACATTCTTCTTCGTTTGCTTAGATATTTTTAATACTGATGATAGTAGTAGATGATACCTACCTTAATAAAAAAAATCTGATACATTACAAGCTATAATAATATTTACATTTTTTATACTCTTCTACTAGATTTTTTGTCGTAGGTGATGTACACACACAAAAACAGCACGAACAGAACCAGAAGCGAAATCAATTCTTTTTATTTAAATATCTGTCTGGCCGTTGATCGAACCCGGATCCTACTGCATGTCAGGTGAATAGAGCGATCGCTTCTTATCATGTTTTTAACCCAATATTTTTTTTTAAAGTTCTGTATGAGACTCAGTTTCATGCAATACTTAGGTCGATGCTTATTACACAGATAACTTTTGTCAACGTGACCTACTCTATAGCTTAACGGTATTAGGGAAAAAATCGCTACAAAATTTTATGTCCGTCGTGCGACACCCCCCTAATAATGTCTGCTTAAGGGTGGCGGTAACATGGAGTACACATTTACGCTCCGTTAAATGGGGAAAGCTTTTTTCGTGTTTAGTGTCACAAAAATTGTTATTAGCCTGAATTGTGTTAGGTAAAAGTCATACTTCGGTTATGTTATATACCAACCTGTATTAAAATTGGTTGGTAATATCTGAAAGCACTGATGCTCACCCGTTCAGAGTTGATTTCAAGTTGTGAAGTGAGTATCTTTTACATTTATTTTTATACAAATGTTAATGTGCTTACAGATGTATTTATATTAATTTTGGTAGAAAGTATGTAAGATGGCAAACTTAATTAAGCGACGACCATCCCAGTATCTCAATCTGTGATCAAAATCATTTAAAACCGTTTCACTTAAAAGGAGTTAGTCAAAATGTCTCTGGGTGGCAGTTACCATTCGTACAATTCGTTCCATTGTACGCTCATTTGCAACTTAAAAAATGAAATAATATAAAAAATTCCTGAATAAATAAAATTATAAGTTCCGGATTCATTAAAAGTTGGTCTTACTACCCTATTATTTCAATACATGTCCACAAAATTCTTACTATCTTACTGTCACGTACATTTGTCAAAAAAAGTAGGAAATAATTTATCGCTTATTATCGCCAAATCCAAAGTCCAAAAATAACTGTGATTTATGCAGACACCTAACACTTAATGGACGTACCGAAGTCTACTGAAGAGCCATTATTTTTCCACTTGTACATGTTTGCTTAGTGATTGTCCTTTCCCTGTCAATAGCGGTTTCTTGACTGACACCCTTAATGTAAGGTTCGCGTGGCAGGAAACGGACATTTTGTATTCACGCCATGAACAACGACAGCATAGTTTAAGTGTCCGATCGCCATTAATAAGTAACAAGTGAATTATTAAGACTCTGCTACGACCCACCCGTTTTACCATTTTATTTATTGATATCTTCTAAATTGCCGCAATTTTTTTAATAACCCAAATACCGATTGCTTTATTCGTAACTTTATTGATGTAAAGTAGCAACAGCCGCCCATTGATATCTAACATCAAGTAATCGTAGGTAGAATTAGACTGTAATCACAAAATCAACTTAGTCCTCTTTAGGATTATTGGAGTCCTCAGGACCAAGTTAGAACTATTCAAAGAAGAACACAAAACCACTTAATAGAGCCATTTCTGTGGCGGTAGTGTGGTTGAACCACGCAAATTCTAGTATTACCTCAACTTAATTATTAAAAATTTATCCTGCGCTTAAATCAAAAGTCTATATCTAAATTGATTAACCTTTACATAACCCAAACAATATATTTAGTAACGTCTAAATTACCAAGATCTCGCAATTACCAATATGTCGTGCGACTATTGTGTTTAGATTAATTAGCGTCATTACTACATAGTGGCGAAACTTAATTACATTTGTCTCCGATTCAGTGATTCGCATTAATTAGCATTAGCACATAATTGATTTTACCGCAGCCGTGCTTGCGGCCGCGCCTGCCTCGGCCGCGCCCTGCCACAAGTCAGGGCTAAAATACATACGATACGTCGTCGCATCGTGGCACTGCAATATCGTGGTACGTTGTAACATTATGGTACGTTGTAACATCGTGATACGTTGTAACATCGTGGAAAGTTGTAACATTGTGTAACGTTACGGTGTCGCATCGACGACGTGATAATATCGTCGTGTAATGTCGTGTGAGGTTAACATGAACCTCACACGACCCCGGGTACATATCTGACGCGCTCAAAGTCAGCAGATACAGCAGATATATGTATATCTGCTGACTTTGAGCGCGTCAGATATGTACCGAGGTAGAGATTTTTTTTCACACAATGTATTTTGTTTTCTCACTATGTCTCAGATAAATAAAGTAGGTAGATCTATCATTCCTAACAAAAAAATGAAGCCATTTTTAAAATGGTCGGGTTATA
>DWPV01005312.1:0-12571 GCA_018251915.1 Urbanus proteus proteus
AAGATCAGATCTGAGCTTTGCTTTTTTACCCCTGAAGAAAGGTAGAACCTCTCAGTTAAGTACGTCTCCCATACCACCTTCAAACCAGAACACTTCACTTACCGCTGCTCTTATGAGGCAGAAATAATATATTTGAAATGAAGCAAACTATCCAAGTACCTACATGTTCACATAAAACTAAAATTGAATTTTCTGAGCTTACAAAACGTTAAGATACATAAAAAGGCAAAACTTATTATTAATAATTACCTTTCCCTTTTCCACTTCATTAGTAATCATGGCAATGACCCGGACATCCTCTTGCCAAATCATTCGCCAAAAGTCGGCCGTCGTGTTGGGGAGGCAGCCCTGTGTAGCGATGTAGACTTTATCCTTAACTGGAAATGAAACGACAAGGCTTTTAAACGAGCAAATTCGAGAACACTAAAACCATTTGAATGTACCCGCAACGTGCATCATGCAGCATACATAGATACATACATACATAGATACATACATACTCATTACTGGCTTACTAAATAAAATTGTTACGGCACCTGAACCCAAAAAAAAGCTTTTTGATTAGAAGTAGCCAACGATCATGCAGTCCGCCTGATGGTAAGTGACTACTGCCACCCACGGACATCCTTAATCAACCCCAGATAAGATCAAGTCCTACCTAATGTAGGCCATAATATGTTGCTACCCGTGAGGACTGAGTTGGAACGACTCGGATAAGTATGTCTCCCTTACCGCACCCTTCAGACCAGAACACAGCAGCACTTACCACTTCTGTTATAAAGCTGAAATAGGTGTGGCAGTGGTGCCGCCGGAGTCGAACCTCATTTCTACCATCTTTGAAAATGAATCAGGAAGAAAATCCCCCTATTAATTAAAATTTAAAGATTAAATCATAATTATATGTGATATAATTGTGTTGATGTTGATATTACCAAATAAATAAATACAATAGTAATGAAACGGATAAAATTAATTTCTGTTTCTCACATTTGTGTATAAATTGTGATCATCAAATCGTCATCATTATTATGTACCTAGTACCTACTTAACAATATGCATACATACATACATATGCAATTCATTCATAAGTATTCACAAGTACGACATAATTCCTCAAATCTTTGAATACCAATTCCGATAATAGGCAAAAATAGAAAGTTTATATACAATTTCCTCAACATTACGTAAATGTACAAGTAAAAATACAACGAAAGTGTAAAACGTTATTACCGATTGTTTTTGTGGGCGACCAGGACACAATGCTTAGGAATGACTAAGTTTCGCGGTGACATATACACACGTAATTAGAATACTAATCGACTTATCGATAAATCTGGAATACGTAATCGATGATACTTACTGGCATTCCGAAATAAATTTCCATTGACTTTGTCCATCTTGATGCGCCTCTTCACCTCTCTAAGAGCGTCGTCGGATAGAGATTTGGTTACCAACGGTGCAGGCTTAATGCTTTCATTCCGCAGCACTAATGCTGGAAAGGAATTCGGTTTTATATTATAACTAAGAATTCAGAAATAAATAGCTATTTGTATTTATTGTTCTGCCTTATAAGTAAGAGAACTGATGATGCTACTGTGTTCGGTACAAAGATACGGGAGACAATAAAATTACTTTTATATTTATAGTCGTTAACTGAGGTTGCTATTGCAGGTTGTAGATAAGTGAGCACATGTGTTCCTCAGCAAATTATGTAAGATTTTTACATTGTATTTAATTTTTTATTATCAAAATTATGATTAAGAGTATCTGACAAATATCAAATCCAATGTATTTGATGTATATATAAGAGCCTGTGTTTTTTTTAATAAAAACATTATTTTCCAGAGTGACCGTATTCGCACTTTTGCGATGAAAAATTGTTACAGTACATGTACATATATGATATTCCCAGACGTTGTTTAAAGCAATCAATATGTATTAACACGATCAGCAGCGCGCGTGAGGGTGCGGACGTGATCCGAGGCGGGTACCAGATCCTTGTGGCTCCGTCGCATCATTAGTATGGAGCGGACGTGCTGCGGGTATGCGACAATGACGGTAATTTTCCTCGTTTGTATTGGCGATACTACCGAAAACAGGATCTACCTCTATGTCATCTATGTCGCCGTTTATATGATGTACTTTGTCGAATTCAAAATCATTCATACATTTGCTGTAGGTATTAAAAATCATTATAACTATACCTCGCTAATGAATGATTCTTTATTCAATCTCATGACTTACAGTAGTGTATTCCCTAATTATTATTTAAAACTAATTTAAGTAACATACATGTTATTTTGGCTTACTATTTATGTACATAGGTACGTTACTTATGAAGAACTTATTCGTATTATATCGTATGTTGTTGACGACCATCCATTGCGATAGAATTATACTATCACATTTTCTAATAAGACAATATTTAAATCATCATCATCATCATCAACCCATTATTGTCCTACTGCTGGGCTCGGGTCTCCTTCTCAGTGAGAGAGATTTTGGCCTTAGTCCACCGCGCTGGTCAAGTGCGGATTGGGAGGCTAGACAACATTTAAATAAGTTTCAATAAAAAAGTCTTACAATGAACACTGTCCAGGCTTTCGTTGGAGGACTGCACGGAGCTGGTGGAATCAGAAAGTCGTGAGGACCGGATGTAGTTGGCGTTGATGTAGTCCGACTCGGGAGCATCTTTGCTTCCCCGTAAGATTACACGGGTCTGATCATCTGAAATAGGATAAATAATAGTTATTACTAAACATCGCTTTTATTATGTCGGAAAAGTTCAATTTTGCTGCGTAGTTATTGATACTGGTGCCTATTAATAGATTTGCTATGTGTTTTGTCTGAGACCGGATAGTGTCTATAGATTAAATTGACTCTACCCAGACACTGCAATACACACCGTGGGAGTTTCGGTTTATAAACACCGTAGATCATTTTAAATTCTCATCTTTATTTACGTAAACGTTGTTACTGTAATAAGGTACGTGAAAATGTGGCGAAAGAATAATTGTATTATGTTTTTTACGAAGATATTGTGATATTGCGTTTTAGAGTGTCCTACGTACGATTAATAAGCGCAGCATTGTGACTCAATAAAATGACCTCGAGAACCAATCGTGGGGGCGCTGCACGTCACATTAATATTATCAAAGGTTGGCAGTTCGACCTGGGTTAGGAGGTCTCTTCTCGATATTTTTGTTTAATTTTTATATTGATACGCCAATAACAACAGTATATGATGAGTAGATAAATAGTTAGGTATTACTTTAATATATCTTTAGTTCAGCCTACACGTTGTCAATATTTTACAAAATAACGGATCGTCGATAAGAAATATCTATTTACGCTAAACCAATGTGTCTAAAAGGGAGAATTTAAAAGATAATGTAGACTTACATGGCAATATGTTACGATATCTGTTCTTGGGTGCGTTCTCAATCTTCATGCCCTCATTAGTGGTGAACACGGGTATGTCGTCCACTATCTTCAGCGAATGGAACTCTCCATCAAACCCAGATTTGCACTCTGGCTTTTGAAACTCTTCCATTTCCTGTGAACAAATCACACTTTTGTTTATCGTTTATAATATTGTACCGTAGCACTCCGTGATCATTCGCGTTTGAGCTATTTTATCAACTGTGCTTAGAATACTAAATGATAAACAAAGACAGGAAGACTTCATATTTAAGCGTCTGTTACTATATAATAAATCTCAATTACCTTACCAATGTTGTTTCCTTTATATTGTAACCATCATTTAGTCACACTGTGTACATAAAGCATTTAAATAGATATCTATTCACAATTGCAGTATTTATGAATATTATTATTTTTTGCCTTATTTCCTCTAAGAATTGTTCATTGACAATACTATCCACAATTACAATGTGTTGAAAGCCACCGCAACCTTAACACGAAGAGACACCGATTTAGTTTATGCAAAAAAGGAAGGATACCTAGATTTCTTAACGATACAATCTATGAAAAAATAGACAGCAGGAAGTAGCACGTAGGTGAGTTGAGGCGACTACCAGTATGATCAGCTGTGTACTTTACGTTAGTTCTTACCAGTCATTGAGACACGTAAATTTTGTTTTGTGGGTTGTAATTTTTTGTAAAACTTCGTTACCGTACCTCATTCATTGCTGACAACAGAGAACCAATAAAAATGCAGGTTTCTTAGTGGTAAGAATACGATTAGGTACAGATTTCTATGTGTTTGTTTGGCTACAGTGGATTCCATACTAACCCAACATATAAGTAAGCCAGTATCCATACCCTTCCACCGTAACGCAACAACTGCTTCATGCTAGACCACGAGATAGTAGGTGACCACTGCCACCCATGGAGATTTGTGACCAACCTCTAATAAGATTAGAGTCCTACCTAAGGCCGGCTACAGATGCGTTGCTATACTTGAGGACTAAGTTGGAACAAGTGTTTCCTTTACCACAGCCTTTAAACCAGGACACAGCAGTTTTTGACAAATAACTGATTGACCTGTTTGTAATTAGGATACACAGAATACTCTTAAACAAGTATCACCTGTACTTTTTGATCGATGTCGTGCGCCCGAATGCGGGTGCCACTGACGGGCTGCAGCAGGCGGAGCACGTCGCCAGAGGTCTCTATCATCGGGTACGAGCGGAAGTGCTCGATCAGACCCACCAGGTCGTCGAACTGCTCGCCGCTGCCAACGTCGTACTTGTTTTGCTGGAACAGGAGAAAAACAGGATAAGTACAAAATATGTTAACGTTGAGTTGAGTTCGGACGATGTCCTGCCTCTGATACGCCATCACAACCTCCAAGAGCATTACACGTAATCATACTAGCCGGGAATCGATCATTTTTGCTACATTTTTATATTTAGCGATCTGTGGTTATCGATGAGATCAAATGTCACAAATCTAAGGTTATCTTATACAATTAATTGTAATCGTAAATAAGTATACAAATGTATATTTTTCAATACCTAAAAATATGCACAGTAATTAACTACATATATGTTTGTATATACCTTGAATACCTTCAGCATAAATAATAATCAATCCTCATATCAGTTTCCTTTTTAAATTTGAGCGACCGAAAATCTCCCTCTTGTCCAAACAATAATCAAAAAACTATGACGTGAATCAGAACTATCATACGAGTACATTTGAACATGCGTACAACGTGTCCTTACGGTTCAAGGTGGTGACCATCGTACAAGGCGATGGTCACGTCTCGTGGCGCCAGTTTCGCGATCTGAGCTTCCTCGTTACCAGGTAATGCGCCATAAGATTTTGGACATTTTAGTCACGTATTTGAACCTTGTATATGCCATAATGGGCAATATAGGACAATAAAGTATACGGTACTGTTTATATTATTGTAAACAGCGTATGAATTCCCTACAGCCGTATAGTGAAATAAAGCATATTGTTAGTAAACAAAAACATTGTAGAATATTCAATAATATAGAATATGACCATGGGATCATGGAAATGCGACATTACAATGTGGCATAACTATGAAGTTTACTACCATTTTGCGAACAATTGATGTGTTTTAATAATCCGTAAGGAATAAATAGATTTTAAAATAGTATAGTCTTACATAAATCTACGCCTACATATGTACTATAAACCTGGTTTAATGTCTTTGAAATATATGACAAATTAATGGCTAAAAAATGAGTTAAACTTGGAATTTAAAAAGTTGTGATCCACTGCTATTTAAATTAGATGATAGTATTTTATCACATTACACACAATAAAAGCTTAGCTTTATGTATAAGCATTATTTTGTAACATCTTCGCAATTGAAGTCATAAATGAATTCATACCCGCTGATAGAAAATAATAATAATAAACTTCACCATATTATATTTAAATGCAACGTTCATCTACACGCTGCTCAAACATGTATATTATAATATATTATAAATAAATATAATATAATTGTAAATACGCCTGTGATTTCAATATAAATGTCCAAGCTCACATAATGTTTATTTGTCGTATGTAACCATAGATAATAATAAACAAGGTAGCTTTAATTGTTGTATCAACATTAGCAATCCTACGTGTATACCTATTTTTATCTTACGACTAGGAACGGAATACCCCATAACTGAGAGAGGTCTGGAGGCATTCCCGCAGCAAATGGAACGCAAAGGCGATTTGGGTATTGATTTCATAAATTACTTCTAAGCATTGGACTGTACCTACTTACTCTGAAAGCTTAACAGATCTTAACTGGACATCCACTTTATTTATATACCCCAATGATTTCAAAAGGACAATGATATACCCACATAAATCTTACATTAATAGCAAGATAATCTCTATGAATCTTGTTCCAAAAAATGTAGAGTCAACATACTTTCGCTTCTTAATTACCAGGTTTACAATATTAACATTTTCAAAATGAATCTCAATTCATAATTTAAGCGGATATAGTAATCTCTCGTGGGAATTGATATCAATAGAATTTAATTGAGTAGTGAATAAACCCATACCAAGAAAACTAATAGGCGGGTACTTATATCTTATTGTCGTCAGAAATAATAACCCATAGCGTTGTAGATACCCATTACAATCGCCACGGACTTCTTAGCGTATTTATTAATGTAATTAGGTATAACGTAACGTTATATTTAGTACCTAGTAACATTCAAACATATGAACATTATGTGTAAGTACAACTTTTATCATGAGAAGCATTCTAAAACTTAGGACTCCTTTTTTAGTCTCTTAATACTGCTTTTAAGTTCCAGATAAGTACCATGGTTAATTAGCAAAATTTTGAACTTGACCAACAGTAAAACGAGTACAGTTCATTATGTTACCTGCATCAAAACAGATTCTTTTAGTAATCACGTAGAATTACAATTAAATGAATAGCAACTGTGTCGCTAAATACAATTCCAATAAGACAATAAGATAAACCAGTCACACGGCCGCCCGCACTTCGTTAGCGAGCCGCAAACATTATCATATTTAACCAGAACTTCATTAGTTATTTCTAGAGGTATCTAGGCTGTACAGGGTTTTATAATATACCTTATCTGACTTCAAATATCCTTGGCACGTTGTATTCGCTAAACGTTTGAAATTGTACTGAATATACTTTGAATTTTTGTTCCTTGGCCCTAACCAGGGTTACACCGAATAGAAGGCTGATATAAAGCTGAAAATAGGATTATTCAGAACAGTAAACCAACCTTTAGTACACAAACCGCCTGTCTAGAAAACAACAGCTGTAATTAAGGTACTTATTATTATTATTTTAAATTAAATTTCCATAACTCTTGCGTTTTTAAAACGAGGTTGTGTTAACTTTTCCAAAAAATAATTTAGTGTAATTCGTGTTACAAGGATGTAAATGATCTGTTACAATCCATCAACTTTTTAGACCACAGCCGATGCCAAAGAAATATACAAAAACACACACGAAAAGGTGGATTTCGCCTTAACTATGTCGCAGCTTGTTAAATATAGTCTGAAATCCAGATGTCTTGATCATATTTTTTTACAGTCACAAACTTCTAGATTGCGTGCGTGTAATGAGGCTATAATGAAGTGATATTATACCTAATTAGGAGGTTATTTACGATCAACATCGTAAGTGTAGACTGCAAATGTAACATATTTATACTCATCAAACACGTGAACAGGGTCTCGGTGACTTTATATTATCCTCATCCTCCTTCATAATTGTTGAGATTTAAATGTTCCCGCCAAACGTCATAACCGTCATCGTCGAGTCGCCATATTTTTTCTTTATAATCTGTCATGTCTTGTCATGTCATTCTGTTACAATAAATTCATATCATCGAACTCAACGTTTTTTTCTCTACGAAATTTGCCTGCCCCCGTACATGGTCCTAGATCTACGCCGGATTGGAAATTGGAATAAAACAGAAGAATAACACTAATAAGATTCATTACGAGAATGGTCGACGCTGCAAATTACATATATTGAAACGGGATTGCGAGTCGTCGAAGCGGTTGAGAGTGAAAAGTTTAAAAGTGTATTTGTGAAGTTTGGACATTAATTTAGAACCCAACACTCTCTGTAACAGGTATAATTTCGTATAATTCGATGATAAAAGGTCAGTAACATTATAAATATTTGTTGTTTAAAAGTATTTAGCGTACTAAGTGTTCTTAAGAAAGTATCAGATAACTTTGGATTATTTAGTTAAATTACTTATATATTGATTTCCAGTTCATTTTGCGACTGTATAATTTAACTATTATTGTTTTAAATCCTGGTTATCATTAGTTTTCGATATTTTTCATAAAATTATTAAATGTCAAAGTACCGACGCTTAAATACCTTCATGTTATAAAATTGTTAATTTGTCGTTAAATTCATTATAATTTGTTACTGTTTGCCTTATTCCATTAAATAATTGTAATTCAAATCAGATTAACGAGTTATTCAAGTGTAATTGTAAGTTAAAATCATATTAATTTGTAAACTTTTTCTGAAATATTGTTCTAAGTAGTGTGAGTTGCGTCAATAGTTCTTGAGGTTTTTTATAATAGTTCAAAGTACCTAAGTAAACATATGTTACCTGTATCAATTCCAGGTCCAACAGACCAGGCTCCCAGAATGACCGAGGACAAGGAATTAATTAAAAAGCGTGGCAGTATTAAAGGTCGCGTAACTGCGTTCTCGACATATCTCTCGACATTGAATGTGTCTGTGATGAAGCCCTCCGAGGCCAGGGAGTTACAATTGAGAATTGGTAAGATCGAATCTTTATATGATCAATATGACGAGGTACAATTAAAATTAGAGTGCAACTCTGAAAATATTGACTTACAATTATCTGAACGTAATGAATTTGAGAAACAATATTACAAATCATTAGCTGATGCACAGGTTATTTTAGAAACTTATGGAAAGGGTCATGAGGTTGAAAATGCATCTACTTCTCGCGCTAATCAGAGGTTGGTTAAGTTGCCCACTATTCAATTGCCAAAGTTTGGAGGTTCATACGAAGGTTGGCTAGAATTCCGTGATACATTCTCAAGCTTAATTCACAATAATGATGATATAGATGAAATTAATAAGTTTCATTACTTGAGGGCGTCTTTGATGGGTTCTGCTGCTGTGGTGATACAATCATTTGATTTTTCCGCGAAAAACTATTCCATTGCTTGGAATCTCTTATGCGAGCGGTTTGACAACAAACGTCTGTTGATACAAAATCATGTTTCAGCTTTATTTAACATAGAACCAATAACAAAAGAATCCTCCATTAATTTAAAACGTGTAATTGATACTTTGAATAAAAATTTACGAGCTTTGGAATCATTGGGTGAACCAGTAAAGCACTGGGACACACTTCTGATTTATATTGTTACGCACAAGTTAGATGTAAAAACTTACCGTGAATGGGAACAAATTAAAGGTAATTTACCAAAGGATAATCCAATCACTCTAGATTCCTTTCTTGAATTCATGCATAATCGGGCAGATTTAATTGAGACAATAGAACTGTCACAAAATACAAGTAACAAAAATACAACTAAAATTAAGACAATGGTTTCCGTTCAAAGCGGTCACAATAATAATAATAATAAAAATAATTTATATGCGTCATCCATGAAACCGTGTCCTTATTGTAATGATGAACATTATTTAAATAATTGTCCTAAGTTTATAGCATTGAGTAATGAAGAGCGATATAAGTTAATGCCTACTTTTAAAATATGTTTCAATTGTTTTCGGAGTGGACATTATGCGAATTTGTGTAAAAAACTAGGTTGTAAATTATGCAAACGCAAACATCACACCTTGATTCATGTTAACGAGTTTAGTGTAAAGAAGGTTATTCATACTACTACACCTGAACGAAACAGTTCTACCAGGGAACATGCAATGCAACCGGTTCCTAATTCTGCACAGACCAGCGTCACTCTGACAGGTAACATCACTACTGCATGTGAGACATTAGGACACTGTGATGTTCTACTATCTACTGCGTTAGTGAAACTATATGATAAAGACAATCGCGAAGTCATTGCTCGAGCAATATTGGACAGTGGTAGCACTTCATGTCTGATGACCGAAAAATTACATAAAAAGTTAAATCTTCCTACTGATCGTACAGATAGGTCAGTGATAGGTATAAATAATATAATGTCTCATATTTCTCAAAGTTGTCGCTTACCTATCACTTCATTAAATGAAAGTTTTTCTACATGTTTAAATTGTTTCATCCTTCCATCTATTACTAATAACGTGCCTGAGTGTCAGATAGATATTAGTAGTTTACAGATTCCTTCTGATATTTTGTTAGCAGACCCTTATTTTTATTCGCCCGCCGAAGTTGATTTAATCATCGGCGCTGATGTTTTTTGGGACATTTTAGGTTTGCAAAATATAAAATTAGGTGAAGGAAAGCCAATACTTTATGAAACTAGACTCGGTTGGATAGTTTCCGGTCCAATTAATGGTAACCGTGTATTAACTTTGCCATGTAACATTAAATGTAAATTCTGTAAAATTGATAAGGCATCTTCACATTGTTCTGATGATGACATTCAAAACCAATTAATGCGTTTTTGGCAGCTTGAAGAAGTTAGCTCTCAGTCATCTCAGTACTTTCCTGAAGAGAAATTGTGTGAGGAGCATTTTATAAATAATACAACTCGCCTCACAGACGGACGTTTCTGTGTTAGGATCCCATTAAAACAAACACCCGACGTGTTAGGAGATTCTCATCAGCGAGCTATACATTGTTTATTATCGTTAGAGCGCAGACTTAAAAAAGATAATGCATTTAGTAAAATGTATATAGATTTCATGTCAGAATACGAAGCATTAGATCACATGACTGAATGTAAACCTTGTTCTGAGGTACCTAATTATTTTATACCACATCATGGAGTAGTACGTGAGTGTAGTACAACCACTAAGCTTAGAGTTGTTTTTAATGCGAGCAGTCCAACTACATCAGGTGTTTCATTTAATGATATTCAAATGATAGGACCTACAGTCCAGGATGACCTTCTGTCGATTCTTATAAGATTTAGGCAGCATCAGTATGTTTTAGTGGCCGATGTTGAAAAGATGTATCGGCAGATAGTAGTGCATGTTGATGATAGGCCGTTACAGCAAATAGTGTGGCGTGAAAATCAGTCTGAACTCATTAAATGTTATCAATTAAATCGTGTAAGTTATGGGACTGCTAGTGCTCCCTATCTTGCAACTCGGTGCCTTAAACAGATTGGTTTAGAGTGTAAGGACCCTAAAATAGCTGAAGTAATTATTCACGACTTTTATGTCGATGATTTAATCACCGGAGGTGATGAAATCAATGAAGTCTTGTACATACGTGAACAGGTTACTGCAGAGCTCGCTTCAGCCTGCATGCCATTAAGAAAATGGAGGTCCAACAACCCTCAGTTGTTGTCTGATCCTAATGAGCCATCGGTAGAGATGAATATGTGTGATGTTGAGTCAAGTAAGACTTTAGGCCTTGGGTGGAACTCCTCATCAGACCAATTTTATTTTCCCATCAGTTCTACTGTAGCGAACGGAAACACAAAGCGAGATATATTGTCCGCAATTGCCCAAATATTCGATCCTTTAGGGCTCTTATCACCTTGTGTCATCCGTATGAAAATTATTTTACAGAAATTATGGCTTCATAGACTGGCTTGGGACGAGGAGCTACCATCAGAGATAAGTCAGATTTGGAGTGAAGTGGTGAATAGCCTGCCAAGTCTTAGCAGTCTGCGTGTACCACGGCACGTCATCTGTGACTTATATTCCCATTTAGAGATCCACATATTCACAGATGCGTCTGAGCAAGCGTATGGAGCGTGCATTTACGTTAGAAGTTATGACGCTAAAGGTCAGATTTCAATTAATTTATTGATAGGTAAAAGTCGAGTCGCACCAATTAAACCTACAACCATTCCTCGACTCGAGCTTTGCGGTGCGTTGGTCGGTGCTCGATTGTATGAAAAGGTCATCACTGCACTGCGTGTAAAAATTACGCGTGTAATCTTTTGGACGGATTCCACCATTGTTTTAGGTTGGCTTAAAATGTTGCCGTCTAAGTTACAACCATTTGTGCGTAATCGTATTGCTGAAATATTAGATAAAACTAATAGTTGTACTTGGAGACATGTTCCAACGGATAAAAACCCTGCGGACTTAATTTCACGTGGTGTTAGCGCTAATTCTCTTCAGTCTAATGACTTATGGTGGCATGGACCAGAATTTTTAAAACGCGATGAGTCGTGCTGGCCAATTCGCCCCATCGTGAATGATAAGTTACCTGAAACGCGAAACACAGTATCGTTACACGTTACTCATTCTCCTCGTGAACTTATCGAATTTAGTCGTTTTTCAAGTTTAATTAGATTGCAACGAACAGTAGCTTATGTGTTACGATTTATAAGAAATTTAAAGAAAGAAACACGTATTAAAAACAAAATTTTAAGTACTGACGAATTAAATAATGCTTTAAAAATTATATTAAAATTATCACAAGTACAATCGTTTCCAGAATATAATTTACTAATTAAAAATCAACAATTACCTATTAAAAGTCCG
>DWPV01005313.1:0-12571 GCA_018251915.1 Urbanus proteus proteus
CAAACAGACAGACAGACAAAAAAAATTAAATTGCATTTTCGTTATAGGTATCGTGTATACTTTCATATGCATTGAGTAAAATAAACATATTTTGAAATCACAAACAGACACTTCGATTTTATTTATTTGTATAAATCAAGCATATTTTGAAAATCCGTGTGACGAAGCCGAGATCAAGTACCAGACAAAACTATATAGAACGAAGATAAAGTCATGAAGTTTTCAAAAATAGGTAGTCATTTATTTTTATTTAAGTAACCAGTGAAGGAAAACATCGAGATTTATGGTCGATCGAAATAAAGAGTTCTCTTTGATTTTGTTAATTGCTTTGATTTAGCTATTAAACTTCATTTGGGCATTCGATCACTCAAAAAAATATCAGAAACAGAAATGAGCGTCCGTCATTAAATTATTTGAAATAGGTAACTACTATCGTAGCTGACCAAAGATAGGATCTTCGCCAAACAAAACTTCGGGATTCTCCTTGTGTTAAGTGTTAACCTAGCAACTGCCAATGCGCGTATCTCGTTATTTTTGCTGTGACGTTAAAAAATATCCGCTACCTACTATTTTTTCGTGATATCGTCTACAAGATAATTTGATAGCGCGTCAAGGTCACTCCATATTATACGCGTAATCGGTACGTCACAAATAATTATATATTTTAGGCATACATTTATTTGCGTAGGTGGAAGGTAAATTCACAGTTAACGAATTTACCTGTTATTTCAACCGTTGCGTTTATTAAGGGGAAGCAGTTAATATGTTCGTTTTTCTTTTTTATATTTTTAGGGAATAAATAGCTGCAGTGGCTATTTAAATTCTAGGTAAAGTTTATACAATTTATTAAATAAGGCTTTTCAACTTTGTTCTTGCTCCTGCGGCCAGTCTAAGGTACGATTGTAATTTTAACTGGAGTTGATTACAGATGCCTATGGGAGCCACTTACCATCAGATAGACTCGCGTGCTACTTCTATGTTGTTTAAAAATGTTATTTGTATCATAAATCATTGAAAACAATGTTAATGATAATAAACAACAAAACAATGTTGACATATAAATACATAGAACACGATCTACTACGTTTTTCTCGCGAATTATCACATCCATTCACTCTACCGAGCTCTACTCCCCACTTCCGTACCCTCCGAGCCAAATCTCATTTCGTGACGTCACGAAAACAATATAATGCATTAGTGAACCAGGCAAAATTAGAAATGTAAATAATATATTTAACAATACCGTTTTATTACACAGTCCTAAGCTGTAATTTTGAGCTGGAATACGAATATATTAATGGAATAATAAAATACGTATGTTCATTATATAAGTACCTAATTATATTTTGACTGAGCTGAACCCATTGAATTTTATTTAGTTCATAAGGTGAAGTAACATGCGCGTCTTTAACATTATCATTATTGTCTCAAGGTTACCTTGTCCACAAAGCAATAGTATGAGGAACGTTCTCACCTTAATGAACATTTATCGCATAAACACGTCCGTCACAAATTCTTGTTTCAATGCCATCAACGTCAGATATTATTGCTCGCTGGTCAGTATCTCAGAATTATTCCATTGGAAGGATGTTTCGTGAATATAATGTAACCTTACGTAAATGTACACGCCTGTAGCAAATGCTAGTGTTGTGATGGACATAATGGATGTTTTGTGATTTAAACATAGGACTTGAAAATAAACTAATTCATAGTAAATTAAGCTAAAGATAAAAAGTAAGTACCAACTGGTTAAGTTAAGAAATATATTTTGATGCTACAATTTTTTCTATCACTATGTCGTGAGATTACTAGCGTTAAATATATAACTTATCTACACCACTAGCCCTAGCTAATCCTGGCCTGAGGGATATTTCAGATAAATAGAACCTAAGGCAAGATAAATTCAAATGGCAATCATATTTTTTGACAGTTTTGCAGTGGATAAGAGTGAACACACCTTTATTGATCAATTACGTTAACAGGTTTCAAAGAAATATGTGACAAAAATATGAATAAAAAGATATAATGCTTTGTAGTACTAAAACCACTTCAAAGTCGGTGATAACATTTTCTTTTCAGAAAAAGAAGTCAAAGATTTTTTTTCTCCGAATTATAAAGAGTCCCGATTTTAGTTATTGTAGTTATAAGAAAGACCTTCATATAATCAACTAGTTTGGGAAAAGATCGTGATCCTAACTTTAAAGTTTAGCTCATTTTTAAACTTTAGAGTAAAATCGGAGTTTAATAAAAAATCTTAAATAAATTGAGGACCACTGAAAACCGGCGAACACACATGGGAGTAACTCCCATGTGTGTTCGCCGGCATCGATAGGCATTGAGGTCTTCTATTTTACTATGCCTCTACCTTCCACTACCGATCCGTCCACCGATTATCCTGTGATTGCGTTACACCTGTATTATATACGAGTAGGGATCTACTACTATAGCTATTTAAATATAATTTAAGTATAAACCCAACAACATGCTTACCGACCTATGTAAATTTAATTTAGCGTCATGTGACATTGTATTACATTTTAATTAGTTGGCTAGAAAATCAATCAATAATTCTATTTGAACTCGAGTCTACTCTACATTATCTCTACAAAGAGAAAAGTGTTAATTATTTAGACGCTTTTATAATAACCTTTTCCAGAATTATATTAATTCTAATCACGGTCAGTATAAACAAATTGTTTTGTAATAAGTAGTATTACCTATTACACAGCAAAGCAAAGCATACCTTTGGGTGTCAAATAACATTGAGATGTTTCAACTCACAAACTAAAAACCTAAGGACTGAAACATAAAGTATAACCAGACAACTGTAAATAAATTTTCCCGTTTCTTTTTCATCTTAATTCTTAACGTATTAAAACACCGTTACTATTCTTATCTTTTGCATAAATGACGAAAAAAACACCATATTTTCTATCGTTTTCCTTTATGTCACAGGTTAATCAATCTATAATAAATACTTAAAATAATGTATTATATTCTACGTAGTTAACCGACCTAAACACGTGTCAACCATGTTCAATTGTACTTTACTCTTTGTTCCGATGATTGCGTGTGAAATTGTCAGTTGGGAAGCAACGTGACGTCATGAGGGAAACTGAACGTTCGATATTGATGGTCTTCCACGTCAAATCACTACGGCGGATCTACCAAGATATTTTCCATAAATTTTACGATATGCTAGCTACTCAAGCAGCATGCGTAGTTACTTTTATCTAATTATATAAAAATGTATTAAGAAATCAAAAGTTAAATAGATTTCTTTATTTGATCAGCGATAAAAGAAGACAAGGGATTCCATAGTTAAGCGTTATGTGCGTAATAAAGCTAATGTTTACATTATTAAATGGTAAAAGAAACCATACATGTGAGTTCTATAAAAAATTAAAGGCGTAGTAACTCTACTAACCCCGAAATAGCCAGTAAATTATGACCTTAAACCTCTCAGAGGAAGCTAGTGCTCAAGAGTAAGACAATATAAAGTTCGCTGATGATTTGTTTATTTTTAAACGACTTTTCAATGTAGTATTTCTTATATATTTACTCGTATGTAAATATTAAATCGCTTGAAAATCTTAGAATGTAATATTCCATTGTTTTATAATTATTTTTACTTAACTCACCAGATAATCCAACTAAGAGAGTAATAACCAAAAGATGGACTTCATAATCGGCGGTCTAGCCGGCGCAGGCGCAACCATCATCACGAACCCGATGGACGTGGTGAAGACGAGAATGCAATTGCAAGGAGAGTTGCGCGCGCGCAGCGAACACACCACTCGGTACAGGGGCATCTTCCACGCTCTGTATGTGATCGCGAGGGCAGATGGTGCCTTAGCTCTGCAGAAGGGATTAGCCCCGGCCATAGTACTTGGATTCAGTATGAATTCTGTTAGGTGCGTATGTCAATATTATGGATGAACTGCTTAATCTCGAAAGACTTCAATTTAGAGAGTGGGCCATGACGTTACAGCGAAGTGAGTCCGACAACTCTAAGCTCAACCTGAAGTAACTTCGCGATGTTATCATGGCAATGTTACCATCAGAAGCAAGCACCGATTTGCTTCTTCCCAGCAGAAAATATTACTAGACTTTTCTGTCGATCGTATTTAGTGCAGGACTGATAAAATAACTACCAAAAGTTACTCTTAACACAATATACAATAAACCACCGGTGAAATAAAGCTTTACTAGCGAAATGGGTTAAATATCCGGCAGGTTAGGAATGTACCACATAGCAGAAGCCTCTGGCTGGACGCGGACAGCGGATGGAGACATCAGTATTAACAAGACCATGTTTTGGTCTTCAGCGAGCGGAGTCATGAGCGGTCTGGCAGCTAACCCTGCGTCTGTTCTGAAGACCAGAATCCAGGCGTCTGCGCATCCGAGTATAGCCGTTGGAAGACAACATTCTTACAATGGTATGTATATTACTTAGCTTGTATAGATCTTGAAATCGAAAACTCAGTAAATTAATTCAGAATATTACAATCAGTTGCATTCAATGTTTTTATAGGTTTGAAGTAGCATGCAGTCCACCTGATAGTAAGCATCCTCTGCCGCTCGT
The DNA here is from genome assembly GCA_018251915.1 of Urbanus proteus proteus. Classification (NCBI taxonomy): domain Eukaryota; kingdom Metazoa; phylum Arthropoda; class Insecta; order Lepidoptera; family Hesperiidae; genus Urbanus; species Urbanus proteus. Next base: position 4,586 of record DWPV01005313.1, read on the forward strand.
GCATAGCTCTGATTGAAGCCAGATAAAAATATAATTCTACCTGAGCTCGACCGCCCATCCGTTGCTACCTCTGAGGAAAAAGGTGGACATCCCGGACGTATCTCCCTTGACACACCCTTCAAACCAAAACACAGCAGCGCTAACTCTGCAATTGTTAGACTGAGAAAAGTACGTAAGTGAATATAGACACCGCCACATTTGTTAATGATATTTTTTTCGACACATTTCAGGCATGGTAGACGGATTCGCCACGATATATCGGACAGAAGGTATGAGAGGATTCTTCGCCGGTGTGTCTGCAACCTGCACTAGGCTAGCAGTGGGCAGTGCTGCACAACTAACCACTTTTTCTACGTAAGTAAATTCTCATTCAAAGTAGTTTTAAATAGTATCCTAATTTTTCCAACTTTATCTGATCATGTGGTTAGATCATATCTATATTGGAATCAATCTTTTCAAATTTGTTATTCTGGGACCAAATTTTCAAAGTACAGTATTAAATATACAGTTAGTTTTAAATCAGTGCGAAAACACCATATAACGCTAATACGTTATCTGCTGGTAATATTAAAATGATAAGATACACGTAGGTGTGATAATAATCGCATCATCTATACAGAGATAAATTTAAGGATTTGATACTAAGATTAAAACTCTTTATAGAGTTTATAGAATCCACACCTTACATCCTTGTTACTTTTAAATTCTACTATAGGATAGTTGACTTCTTCTAGCGAATAACCGACTTGACTATTTTAGATCATGTTTCATTCCATTATTCAATAGCTAGGTTTAATAAAATGACATGAGATTAGCCGAAAGACAAAGATAAGAGAAGATAAACTTTACTTTTCCTCAGCTCAAAAGACATATTGCTGTCTAACGGTGTATGTGAGCGTTCGCCGCTGGGCCTAGCGTTCGCCGCGAGCGCTCTTAGTGGTGTGATGGTGGCCCTCGCCATTTGCCCTTTTGACGTCGTCGCCGTACGACTGTATAACCAGGGTAAATTGTACCCCACATTTACGTTCGTACCAGTCATGTCCATTCCATTGTCCATCTGGATTATTGGACTAGAAAATTGTGTCGTGCATACGATTTTCACCAGGGTTACCTTTTTTGATCGAAGTTGAGTCAGATAATGGAAGATGTTATTTGGAAGTTTCACTATATTACAAAAACTTCGGGAGTCCTCAAAGTCAGAGTCAATCTTTAGGGATTGACTCATATTACTGCATAAGAGCCTGGCTATCGAACGCTATTAATGATTCCAACGCGTTGTGTCTAAAATATCAATTTTAGAGCCAGCATTTGGTAGATAATCAGATTGTAATCGGACCCGGTCCTATCTGTTTTCTTCTTTGACTCGTTGACAAAACTTTTGAAATCGGTATTACCTAGTTCAGATATTGTCTAACTCGACACAATTTTCTTGTCTTCTGTAACCTGCACCCATTTAACAAGTTAATGCCACATCGCATCATCATTACAGAGTGAAAGAGCACCTGGTATCTCACGGTCACTTCGAACATTCGCCAGCCACTCTAGCGTTCGTCGCGAGTCTCGTCAGCGGTGTCTTGTGTGTGTGCTTGGAAACCCCGCTGGATGTAGTCAATACGCGGCTTTATAATCAGGGTAACGTCTGAGTAGCTATGTTCACTTTGTAAAGCTTTGGTGATGGTTAATTCTTAATTTTACTGGTAACTGAGTAATCTATGTTGTGTTGTCCAGGCATACTTCGTTCTTCTGATTTATTTGTTCATGTTTTGTTTCTATTGCTTTACATCTTTGGTAATTAAAACCTGAGAAGCCCATGTCGCTTTTACTGAAAACCTATCGTTTTGGTAAATTTTGAGCAGCCCTTGTAATCATAATTATGTTATGTTGTTTTACATACTTGAATTGGGCTTTATAACCAAGGAGAGGTTCGATTAGCGCACATTTTCGTATCGTGAGTAGCGCATGTCATACAATTATGCAATTTTACACTTAATGGTAATAGATAACGTCACTGGAAAGTTCTAAACAGTCCATGAATGCTTTATAATTAGTTCGTATTGGCATTTTTTTCGTTATTGCGTCGCTTTAAAGCTAAATTCTCCTACATAATTATTATTGTTGCAAGGTGGGTAATTTCATGTATAGTTATTAAAATATGCTTATTTGTATTTTTTTGTTTGGGGTAATTTTTTGTCAGATTGAGTCAGCTTGTGTTAGTTCCTTGGCAAAAAGAAAGTAAATCATAATTTGTTTGTGAAAGATAGAAGATTCATTCATTCATTCGTTAATTCGTTTATTCGTTCATTCGTTCATTCGTTCATTCATTCATTCTTATTAATACATATTATATATCAAGTAACTGGTATTATACACTATATAATTATAATTACTCATTTTATCCTAGTTAATACCCTTTTTAATTTTTATCATTGATATTTTCGTTATAAGTACGATTTTTAAAGTTTTTATTTAATCATTGTTATTTTTTATTTATGTTTTTAAAGGACAGAATACCAACCTTTTTATAAAATGTACCAAAAGTATTTTTAATCAAGTAATAAAGTATCAGACAACTGCTGTCATTATTTTTTAAATAATCTTTAACTATTTGTACTTTTCAGGCCCGGGTGAACGATTGTACACCGGTGTTCTCGACTGCCTCACCAAAATCTACAAAACTGAAGGAGTCCATGGGCTTTACAAGGGCTTAGGGCCCTTATATCTAAGAATAGCACCACATACAACATTGTCACTCGTTATATGGGATATGCTAAACATATTATTTAATAATAAAAACAGTTAACAAATTAGTTATTATTATTTATCTTTTCCTAAGCTCGGCATTTGACATCCGGTATATTGACATTCACGGGCCTAAGCCAAGTGAGTGTCATAAAGATGAAAAAGTTAAGTGGTCGAGGTAATCGCATCCGTGATGTTTAAATCTTTGTCGACTTGTAAAAATTTTCGGACGATTCTGCATGTGTTTAGAATTACAGCTTTTTGTAGAGAACCATAGATGTATAACGGTAAGTTGAGTGTACTAAAGGATTGTTTTAACTGTATGGGTATTATGCCAGTAGTAGATAGAACGATGGGTACAATAACAACTTTTCGTAACTGCCACATTCGAGCTACTTCGTATTTAAGATCGGTGTATTTGGATATTTTTTCTGATATTGTGTTCTGTACATTATGGGAGTTGGGAATAGCAATATCTATAATATAGGCTGATTTATTGATTTTATCTATTAGCGTTATGTCTGGTCTATTGTAATGGATAGTTTTATCTGTTAAAATTGCTCTATCAAAATAAAGTTTGTGAGTGCTACTATCTAATATGGTTTCTGGATTATATTCATAATAGGGTTTAAGTGGTTTTGATATAAGATTATGCATACTTGCTAATCTTTGGTGAATAATTTTAGCTACCTGATCGTGCCTATGTTTATAGTCGGACTGAACAATTGCCTTACAGGCCCCAGTAATATGTTGGACAGTTTCGGATGCACCACTACAACGTCTGCATAAATCTGTTGGGATGGAACTTTTCATTATGTATTTTTGATAGTTACGGGTTTCTATTACTTGGTCCTGTATAGCTATCATGAACCCTTCAGTCTCCGGAAAAAGATCACCACGTCTGAGCCACTCGTTTGACGCTATTTTGTCCACGTTAGCTTGGCTCAGATCATGGCGATGCCTACCATGTAATGACTTCTGGGTCCACTCCAAGATTTTAGTTTGTATGTTTATTAATTCTTCATTTTTTTGAGTTGCCCTATCGCTCAAATTAAGGGGAGATAATTTAACATCGTTTTGTACTATGGCCTTGTGAAGATTTGATGATAATGTTTTATTATGGAAATACATACGAAGATTTTTGATTTGTTTGTTATGTAAATTGCTAATTTCTATGATTCCCCTACCCCCTTCTTTACGTGGTAACGTCATACGCTGTACACATGACCTAGGATGATGTTTACGTTGCTTAGTGAGTGAAGTGTTTATATTACGTTGAAGACTCTTTAATTCTGTTTTTGTCCAGCTAATGATTCCAAAGGAATAAGTTAAAATAGGTATAGCAAATGTGTTAACTGCTTTAACTAGGTTTTTAGAATTTAACTGTGTTCTAAAAATTGTGTTCAATCTATTTTTAAATTGTGTAACCAGCATCGTTTTTATTTCTTTATGATGAATAGTATTAGACTGTGCGTATCCAAGATATTTATACCCACTACTTTGATCCAGTGGGTATAAATACTCTCCCGATTCCATCTGGTATCTGTGTTGCTGTGTCTTTCCAGCTTGTACTGAATTTAATTTACATTTTTCAATTCCAAATTGCATATGTATATCATGTGAGAAGTTTTCTGTAATATTTGCTAAGCAGTGTAAATCGTCTTTGGTTTCAGCGTATAACTTTATATCGTCCATATAAAGCAAATGGCTTACTTTTGTTTCCTGTGTATCTATTTGGTTATTATGCTCACTGTCTAAGTATTTTAATATATATCCATATTTAGTTAAGTTTAGCATCTTTGATAATGGGTTGAGTGCAAGGCAAAACCATAATGGACTCAGAGAATCACCCTGATATATTCCCCGTTTGATGTTAATTGGTGGTGTTTCGGTGGTGCCGTTTTGTGTTGTCAGTTTTAATTGTGTGGTCCACTTTTTCATAATATTGTCTAGAAAATTAATTATCTGTGGGTGTATTTTGTATATGTGTAATACTTCTAATAACCATGAATGAGGAACTGAATCATAGGCCTTCTGGTAGTCAATATACATACTGTAGAGATCTTTCTTTTTTTCCTGAACTTGTCTCATTATAACTGCATCTATTGTTAACTGTTCTTTACAACCTTGACTTGATTTTCTGCACCCTTTTTGTTCCTCAGTTAAAATATTATTTGCGTTTAAATGTTCATAAATATTATTAGCTAAACATGATGTAATAATTTTATAAATGGTTTGGAGACAAGTGATTGGCCTATATTTTGCTGGATTAGTTTGATCTGTAGTGTCTTTTGGAATCATATAAGTAGTTCCTGCCATTAGATATTTAGGTATTAACTGTGGATTTTGTATAAAATTATTTATGTATTTAAGGAGATAGGGATGTGCATGTGTAAATTTCTTATACCAAAAATTTTGTAGACAGTCAGAACCTGGTGCTTTCCAGTTCTGCAATTTGTTAAGAACATTCGTTAACGTTTCCACAGATATTTCGTGAAACTCCATTTCACAAGTTGTAAAATTTCTCAGCTTCTCGTCTGTTATCCATTCTGCATCTGCTTTATGGTTGACTTCACTGTCCCATATTGAAGACCAGAACTTATAAAGTTTTTCTGATGTAGGTGTTATTTGTTGAAGTGTAGTATTTGTAAAGTTATTATTGGGGGTTTCGTTACTACTTGTATTCCTAAGATCCCTATAAAATTGTTTTTCGTTTGCAATGAAATATTTGTTTTGAATTTTACGAAGTGTACAAGTTTTATATCGTTTCAGCCTGCTACTCACTACTATCAATTTTTGTTTTAACGTGTCTAGAAAATGTGATAATTGTGTGTTTTCTTCTTCATGAACTGAGTGTAATTTATATGTTTCTATTATGTAATTTATATGCTTTTGTAGTTTACTGCTTCTATTTCCATTCATAAATTGTGTTAACCTACCAATTTTTCTTCGTAAATCTGATATTTTTTCTTCTAACCTAATCTGCCATTTTGGCTTTCGCCTACTATTTTTTTGATATCGGCTATCTTTAGGCGTTATATTGATTTTGGCCCCATTACTCTTTGCTGCTGTCCACGCTGCACTATATATTATATTTTGGAAAGTTTCAAAAGTGGTAGTTTCATTTAAGTGTTCCGGTAATATAATGTTATTGATATAGCAAACTATCCTAGCAAATTTTTTAGATGATTTTTGTTTAGGTATGTGTTGTCTTTTAGTTGGGTGTATATCAGTAAAATATGTTAAAGTTTCTAGAAATGTTTGATCTATTTCAACATTTCTTACATTGTTGCTTAGTTCTGGTTGATATTGAGAGTTGAGGCAGTTTACATCTATATTAGTTAGGAAGTTATCATTTATATTAAGTTCACTATCTATATTCGTTTCAGATGAGTCAATACTACTACTATTCAGCAATCTCTGTTCTGATATTTGCAATTCTACACTAACTTCTTTTTTAATGGTTTCTAAACGTTCTTTGGTAATTAATCGGTTATTCATTATAACCCTTCTTTGGTCAGCTATTCTTTGAACAGTAATATGTGAAAGGTGAGGGAAATGTGTAACAAAATGGTCATGTAATAATGTTCTGTAAGTGGTCATGTCAGTTTCTAATTTTGTTATTTTAAAATAATAGCGTACTATCGCTTCATTCTGTTCAGTAGTCCACCTCATGCGTTGGCCTGTCAATATATCTTGATTTGTTTCTATTTTTTCATTTTTTAATTCTTCCTGTACTTCTGCATAAATTTTATCTATTTCCAGTTGTTTTAGTAATTTATTCCGAATGATTGCCCTTCTTTGATCTCCTACACGTTGACGGCTAACTTTCATATGAGGGAACCTCTTAGAAAAAGTTGTATAAAGTATTGGAAGGTAGCTATTTTTGTTCTCAGTTTCTAATTTTGTAATTTGGAAGTACGAGCGCATTATATGCTTATTCATATCTTTACTCCATTTATTGCGCTTGCGTGTTAGGTTGGATATGGGTACAGATTGTTCGCTTGGAATAGCGTTCTGTACAACATGCCCCCGCAACATTCTTCCACTTGAAACAGGTGTTAAACTGTTGGATCTAGATGAAGGTGATTGGTTCTGGTATGAATATGGTGATGAGCTGGGTGATGGAAAAAGGCTATGTGTTGATGATATGGGTGAAGATGGATGTGAGTTGGGATGAGATGTAGTATCGACTACAGCAGTACAGGACTGGGTAATCGTATGCGAAGCGGTGCTCCCCCCAGAATACGTGGAGCAGCCCGAACCAGATGGCCCGGGGCGGGATTCTCCCTCGCGGGTACCCGCCTGGGGTATTTGCCTACTTCTTAGTCGCATCGCATAATTACTGAGTACTAGCGCTCCGTTGGTCATTGGTAATTGTAGCTTCGTGCTGCCAATGTCCGCCCCTCACGTGGTAACAGGTGGTCGTACCGGACGTGGAGTTAGATTTATGAGGGGCTTATTATTATTATTATTACAAGTAGTATTTATATTACAGGTTATTTCTAGCGGGACTTAACCCACGTTTAGCAAACATATATCCCGACGTCCCGTTTCCCGTCTCGCAAGGCACGCCGATGTTGTCCCACTTGGTCGAGTGGGATCATCGTGAAGATTGGTAAGAAAACTTCACTTGTACTCATTATCTATACAAATAAACAAAATTGAAGTATCTGTTTGTGATTTCAAAATAACAACTTTTTACTCAATGCATATGAAAGTATACACTATACCTATAACAAAAATGCAATTATTTATTTTGTCTGTTTGTCTATCTGGCTGTCTATCTGTTAGTTTGGCTGAGGTAATCTTCTAAACGGCTGGACCGATTTTGATGGTACTTTCAGTGGAAGATAGCTGAAGGTCTATCTACGTTTAACTTTTGGAAAAAAGCATTAGCGCGTGCTCCACATGCATGCAGCCCTCGTGGGAGAGCGAGATTTCATTTATGTTTAAATATGTATTCCCTTTTACTTTTTAAACGCTGGTGATACCGCGGGGATCAGCTAGTAGTTACTAAGATATAAATCATATTTTCTTAGAGTTAATGATTTAACAAATTAGTTACTTTCATACGATGCACTTCACTTAATGTGGAGAGATCACTTCACTACATAGTATGTATGTATGTATGTACGCTTAAATCTTTAAAACTACCCAAGAGATTTCAATGCGGTTTTTTTAATAGATAGAGTGATTGAAGAGGAAGGTTTATATGTATAATAACATCAGTTTATTCTGTAGTAT
>DWPV01005314.1:0-12571 GCA_018251915.1 Urbanus proteus proteus
TAATTTTCATATATATTTCATATAGGGACGCAATCGTTTCGTCGTCAGGTACGATTTGGCCATCCTTCTTTGTATATGAAATTCTAATAAAACACCTAACAAAAAAACAAGACAGACAAAGACATACAATCTTTTCAAATGCATTTTAATTTGATAACATTTATATATATTGTTATGATTACACAGATTATACTTACAGTATTCCATACGTATAGAGAAATATGGACAATTCCATACGCCAACCACACTCCAAACACTAGTGGTTTGTAGGTTAATTCTAATCTTGTTACTGCCCACCCCTTAGCCAATAAAAGAAGGAGCAGCATAAACAGTGTCTGAAATTAATAAAATATAATTTAATAACGCAACATATACAAAACATCAACATAATATACATTTCATGTGGATATAATATATATTATCTCTTTCGCTTAAATAACTTTACAGTTGTTTACCTTCCATTAGTGGCTTTGTGTCATTTGGATTAGAATTAATAGATGTATAAAAAAAGTTTATACATATAATTTATCATTGTACATTTAAACCTTTTGCTACAATTGTCTCAATTGGGCAATAAAATAAATCCCCTGATGCTACTGTTCATATATCTAACCCATAAAATTTTAAAAGTAAAGTCGTGAATTATATAAAAATATAGACAAGTTAGTCGGTATAGATAATAATATCAAAGAACAATACATATGAATATCAGTCAAAACATTGATAAGATTACACAACATCCTACATCCACTTTCAATCTATTTTTTAAATGGAATCTTTCTATTGATAATGTACTGTATATTTGATATGGGTATACAAGTGAAGTTGTAGTGTCCGTTTGTACTTGCACACACAACAACTATCATCTTGGAGCCCATAAATGCTATCTGCACGGTACGAAACATAAAATATCATTATTAAATTCTGTCTGTAAAGCCCATCTTTGAAACTGAACTGCATCAAATTGTAATAATTTTGCCTAAAATATGAAAAATGCAACATATTTATTAAAATTATTATTTATGTTGCATGGAAAATATGATCAACATGTTAAATAGCGGATGTATTTCCTCTGCACGAGTATGAATATGAATGCAATGATCATCAATGATAGTTTACATCTAAACCAGCTTTTTCAATATTTAATTGTTATTTTACTTGGCTAAAATTTTATAAAACAGGCTAGAAAAAAAATCACTCACTCTGCTTAATATGTCCAGTATGTCTCCAGCCACCGAGAGACCCTCAAATCCCACTCCATCTGCAGCAAATTTCACTGTGTGCACTACATTGAAGCATAGCGCAACAAACTCCAGCACTAAACTGGACGTAAATAGTTTTGTAACAGGATGTCTTTGAGTCCTGGAATAATAAAAAGTATGATAGGAAAACTTGAAAATTTAAATAATACCCTAAAAGCGACCAAAGATTAAATTAATTTATACAAAAATTAAGGTCCATGTGATGTAAAACAGTTAACAATATTTCTTAATCCTTTATGAAATACATCAATAGCTTAAAAAATAAACCCCATATTCATAAGTTTATATGATGGTCAGTTGTTCATATTTAAATACCTGCAATAATGAATTAATGAAAGATAGATAATGTGCAAGCAAAATTACCTCACTGCATAGATCTGTACAGGCAGTAGAATAATATAACACAGCCAAAACAGTAGATACAGCTCAAGTGTATCCTGATGGTCAAACGAGAATTGATACAGCATTGTGTTATAGAATGAGAGGTTTGGACTGCCATTGACCAGCCAGAAATCATATTGTATGGTCTGTGGGGTATCCGTCAAGGTCTTGTTGTCTGTTGAGGGGGCTCCAGAGTAGTGGTGCCACGAACAGGTTTCCTCATCCAGGTAACATGCCACCATAGACACGTACCAAAACCTGTTATAACAAAAGAGAAACAATATGTACAACTAAAAGAATTTGAATCGGGTCGCTGGACCCTTTAAGGGTTAAGAGATATTACATTGGTAATAACTTTTTAATGATTTTTTATGACCAATTTTAAAAGGAAGTTCTATGTTTGAATGCATGTATTTATTTGAAATAATTTATTATTACATTGATAAGTATATAGCTTTAATAAAATCTTTTGACAAATTATTGTAACTACAATATCATTCAATATTGTCAGATTCATTATCATTGACATTGTCAGCCTTTCTCGCTCCGCTGCTAGACAAAGGCCTACCGCCACCAAGGTGTGCCATAATATTCGGTCCTCTGCTGCTCTTATCCAGCCACTACAACTAGCCTTCTTAAGGTTATTGGTCTAGCGAGCTGGAGGACATTCTATGCTACGTCTGCCAATATGTAGTCACAACTTGCCCCATTGCTTCTACGATACATGTGACCAGCCCACTGCCACTTTAGCTAGCTGATTCTTTGTTGGATCTCAATACTACAGATTTAATCGCTCAAAGAAATACTGAGCATAGCTTGTTCCATAGCTTACTGAGCTACTTTTAGCTCATTTATATTTATATTTCATAAACTTAGTTTAGTACACTACGGATTATATTTTTAAATTGTATTGTACTGATTATTTATGCAAGTACCTATATGAGTTTGTCATAAAAAATATAGTGCAGTGAATATTAACTGTTATAAAACAATATAATCTACATGTATAATACTTTTAGATGTGTACCTATGTTTTGGTGTTAGTTTGAATAGAAAATTGTACTTACTTTGGTTCTCCTGAATTTTGAATGACATAAGTAAACTGGTTTTTCTTTATTACATTCCACGGCATATCCTCATCTATACATAATTGACCTTTAGGGCAAGGGATTCTTCTGAACAAGTCCTGTCCATAGGCATTGCACTTTGGGTGAAAGGCAGACCTATTCAAATGTTGAAACATTGACTGACAGGCCAATTCTTTGTCTTGAATATCGCGACTTTTGTAATAATGTATGAAATGCTTCCTATCTAACACAGCAAACGTTATTGGGTACTTAAACTTTTCATTCGAAGTCAGATTTCCAAAAATATAACCATATGTTTCTTTTTGAAAGTGGATATCAGTCTTTTGGAAACCGAATTTCACTAGGAACTTGAAGAACTCTTGCGTCGAAAATTCACCCTCAATATGAGTTGACGACACGGCCACCAAGGTAGAGCAAAATAATAAAATTATTTTCTTGTACATTTTGACGTCAATATATTGTAGCATAAAAATATAATTTATTGATCACTTTAGTTGTTAGAGAACCATCTTTGCTATAAATGTATTTCATAAATGATAATTATCACATAAATCGGTACTTTGTTTATTGTGTTTAGGGTTTTCAATATTATTTTGGCGTAAAGCTACATAGAAACGAAACATTTTACACGACATGCCCTAGACAGCCAGAAGACAGTGAGTAGTGAGTACATCAAACGTCAAATTTGCTAATAATGTTAGGGTTACCAGATTGTTTTTTGAATATTGTACCATAATGGTACAATCCACCAACAACTACACTTAAAATCTATTGTACAGTGCAGTAGTATTCACATTTATCTTAACATAAATTTATGTTTTCTGTAACTACCAAATTATAATTTTAAATAAAAATGTATTAAAAAACAATCGAGGATCGTTAAGAGCCAATTTGATTGTCGATTAAGAGAAGCCAATTTTAGTACAATTTGACCATAAACTTTATTGACAATCGAATTGTACCATGAAGATGCAAATTTAAAATAATTCATAATATAGATCATTGAGTCGTCAGGTTCCTTTGATTGTAATGGTTACGATCAATTTATAAATTGATCAATTTTGGCTTGTTACATTTCCTATTATAAAAAAAAATGTAGCTACAAATAGCAACACTATTTAAAAATAGTCTGTGGTTGAAATGAAATGATTTATGACGGAATACGGATGGGATGGGAACACAGACAGAGTACCTACCTATTTGATGAGATACAAAGTGTTATTTGTTCAAGTTCCGATATTTTCTGAGAAAACTGTAATTTTATATGTATTTCATTGTTCTTCAATGCTTTATTGGTATTTAATTGAATAGTTTGTTCTTTTATATGAATTGTTTCACCTTTCCGGTCGTTGTCAGTTGAAGTAACTAATGCCAAGGTACCATCGAGTGTAGCTCTATTCCTTTGTGATCTCCAAACCTATATAATTTTGAATCAGTGATTAACTTTTACTCATGATTTTACTGTATTTATCTGGAACTGGTGGCAGTGTGTAGTTTAAGTATAAATAATGTGCTTTATCGTGTTAAATGAATTGTTTGAACTGTAACCTCAATCAAGCGGAAGTGAATAGAATCCAACCTGACAAATTGTTACTGCTTGCGGTGCCTGCTCTAATATAAAGATAATAATTGTGAGCAAACTGCAACGTTTTTTGATGAACTGATTGAGTGTCTTAGAAAATAATGGTAGAAATAGGCGCGCCACAACAATCTGCTGAAGATAACTTGGAGAAAGCTGAATGGTATTGGGGCGATATTACTCGGTAAGATTATTTTAATTTAATTTTTTGTAAGCTCAGTACTCATTATTAATTTAAAATCAATTCCAATACTCATTTTTAGATTTGTCTTGCTTAATTATATTTAGTGATTGTATTGCTATATCTTTTTATCAGTGTAAAGGTAGAAATTATGTTTTCATGTTTATAAACAATCTAAGTTGGCTTTTGAATGCAGAAATTATCACATCTATCAAGCTGTAGTGTGTTCCAGTTTGAAGAGTGTTGATATAGGCAAACTCTTACACTCTTACAGGAATTAAGGTAAAGAAGAAAGATGCATTTATTTATAATACACAAAATAAATATCTTTAGTTATAGGCTAGGGATACACATTAGTAACAGTAGAGGAAATAGGAAAACCTAAGACCATACAGATTTTATTATAATTCTAACTTTATGCTGTAATTGTTTAATTCTAATTTTAACTCATACATTTTTTATGTCCACTTATCCTGGACAGAAAAATATCCAATTTAATTGGTGTATTAAAACTATATATATATTCTATAAATAATCATCATCAAAGTGAATAACTATTTCATGACAGAAACAGTGAAATTTTGTTCGAACGATACGATTTAACCACCACCTTTTAATACTGACTTTTATTCAGATGAATTGATATTCAACCGCATTCAAATTGATTGCTGGATTTAGGCCTACCTTAAGTGGCAATACCAACTATTCCTGCGATTTCTAAATCTGATGGATTTTCATTATCTTCCTCATGTTGTTGATCAACTTGCTTGAGGTCAACCTATGTTCCTTTTGATTAAATGTGGTTTTCAGTTGATAACCTTCTTCCATTCGTGTAATATTAGGTATAAAAATATAATATTAAACTAAACTATGGCCTCCTTCAAAAGAGATTTATATAACGGTGTAACAGTTAAATGTATGTTGGAACTATAGTACTTCTTACATCTGCTTTCATTAATTTTTATTGTAAGTATAGGCAAGGATCACACAATTATATTATCTGTCTACCCACTTTCAACTAGTTTTAGTACAAAAGAATCGATGCTTTTGCTGGTAAGGTAGTCTCAACTAGAGCATTTTTTTCCATATGATGGAAGTATAGTAGAATGCCATTTATCCCAATCAATTAATACTAGCAGTCGTCGGGATAATCAATTTCAAAGTCAAATAAAAAACATTACTTTGCTTGGAGAAAACAATATAAATATGTGTGCTACAACTATAAATGAATGACATAATATCAATTTCACAATGATATGTTGGTCAAAAATATCTTGTTTTTGATCTTTTTATTTCAGCCGAGTCCTTGATGAGCTTTAGTTGTAACAACTGTAAGGGATACAATTCCTTATTTCTTTCAAACCACTTAGAATCTGTATCTAGAACTTCAAAAGCTTCTGCATGAGATGGTCCTTGATGTACATGCTCAGTTTCAGTCTCTTTTTCATCTTCATTCTCGTAACTATTTAAAACGTCAATAATTTTATCATCAGTAAAAATTTGGAATTCAGGGTCTTCAATATCGGAGTCCAGCGACACTCTTATATTTTAAAACAAATGAGTAAATAGTTGGAGGTGCTTTTCTCCTCTTCAAGTGACTTGTTGCGCAATCCAAAAAAAAACTGTAGTTAGAACTGGATGCATTTCCGGATATATAGATAATCTGGATTCTACTGTATGAACCTAATGGTAAATGGCAATTGCCATTCACCAGCAGGACACCGTCATGGACATCAGTAATCGACCCGAGATAAGATGGAAGTCCTTCATGCAGTCAACAACAGATGAGTAGCAGCCCCTGAGGACTAAGGTTTCCTCGAATAAATATGTCTTTCTCACCACATCCTTTAAACTAGAACACAGTGGCTTTGAACATGTCTGTTATAAGGCAGACATTGCATCACATTGATACAGTTGAATCACAAAAGGTTATAGTTTAATGTTTGTAGAGATTGACTAACTTTATTGTGTATTGTTTATAAATTTCTTTTTGTTCCATCAATTTCTCATAATCAAAATATAATATTTTACCATCTTATGATTTATAACCATATTTATTAATTTCAGAGATGAAGCAAATGAAAAACTTAGAGATACTTGTGACGGGACATTCTTGGTAAGGAATGCCTCAAATAAAGACAATGGATACACCTTGACGGTCAGAAAAGGAGGCACTAATAAATTAATAAAAATATACAATCAAGATGGGCGTTATGGCTTTTTTGAACCTTTTGAATTCAACTCAATTGTTGATTTGGTTCGGTTTTACACTGAATATTCCTTAGCACATTGTAATAGTAGCCTGGATATTAAACTTATGTACCCACTTTCAAGACATCAAGAAAATGATGTGGGTGAGATGAATGATGAAACTCTTGAAACACGGTATAAGGAAATTCATAAAGAATTTGTATTGAAAACTAGAGATTACGATGAACGTTCATATAGGTATATGAGGCTACGAGAAGAAGTAAAGAGTAAAAGACAAGCTCTGGATGCCTTTAAAGAGACTGTTAAAGTTTGTGAAGACCATCTAAAACTTCAAGAAAAAATGTCATGCAATGAAGCCCAGCCACACGAAAGAAATGATCTTATAGAAAATAACAGACAGCTTATACTAAGAGTAAATAGCATAAAACAAGCCAGAACACAATTACACATGTTATTAAAGGAAACAGTTGACTCTAATTTACTGTTAGAAAGAGAGATTACTAAATTAAAATCAGAAATAATAAATCTATATAAAGTGAAGGACTGTTACAAAGTGTAAGTATATTTAATACTAGCTGATCCTCACAGTTTCACCCGCGTATAAAAAGTAAAAAAGAATACATATTTAAACATAATTGTCATCCCGTACTCCCACGACGGCGCACTTAACTATGAACTTTTCTAAAATAAAAGTAGCCTAAGTTACGCCTTAGACCTTCAGCTATCTTCCAGTGAAAGTTAAATAGACAGATAATTTATTTTAAATTGCTATCCATGAAAATCAACTGTAGTTACGTAGGGTAGTTAATGAATATTTTTATTACGAAGTGACGCCTATTTGACAGTATATTATCTTATATCTCTTACTATGTTACCTAAATTTGTATGTGTAGTACTAATTTACTGAACCATGTTATTGTTAATAAATATCATACTAATAATAATATGCACTGTTTTTGCTTACAGATGGTTGCAAAGACGGGGAAAAAGTGAAGAATACTTGCAAGCTTTAGAAGACGACAATATTCACAAACTTGAAGAATTGTATGCACACCAGGAAATGATCTCTTGGAAGGTGGATTGTACTCGTGAAAAGGCTGAAAAAATTCTAGAAGGAAAACCCCAGGGCACTTTTTTAATAAGACCTAATTCTACTGGTCAATTGGCACTGTCAATATGTTGTAACAATATTGTGTATCATTGTATTATCTTTAAGACTGAAAGAGGTTATGGTTTTGCTGAACCTTATAATATTTATAAGTAAGTATACACATCTATTGCCTCATACAATGATGATGATGAACTTTATGTCCATTTAGAGCATATATCCTCTTATGCTTTTATCAGACGAATATTTTACATTTATTTGGTGCTATTTAGGGATAAACTTTTAGATTTCCTGCTAATAATTATGACTCAATGCTGTTTTTGCCTTTGATACATTATCATTTCATATTAATAATATGGTCCATGATTGACTTCATTTGGTTACAGGTTGTTGCCAATAACCACAATTACATTCCTTGTTATAACTTGTAATTTATAAATTTCGTTTATTTAATGGAGGATTAGATATAAATTAACTAAAGCAGTTTTGAGCAATTTTGTGGTCTAGTTTAAAGGATGTGCTAAGGAAGGCATACTTATCTGAGGTATTCGAATTAGGTACTAATGTATGCTAAGATTGATATTATCTGGGGTTGATCATAGGCGTCTATGGATGGATGTGCGGCAGGCGTTGCCACATGACAAAGAAACTTTATTTTTCAAAGAATTTATATTTATTTTGCTACTTGGCATTCCTATTCCTTCTGTTCTTTATTCATATTTTATATTTAAATGTATAAATAAATAGTATACTTTAGATTTCATAATAATATAAAAACTTACCTGCCAATATGCAAGTTTATAACAGTGTTATGGTTATTATTATGTAATAAATATTTACATTGCATTTGCTTGTTTCAGAACTCTCAACGAGCTTGTTTTACACTATGCTGTAAACTCATTAGAAGAGCACAATGACCAACTTAGGACGGCACTCAAATATCCTGTATATGCACACTTGGTTAAACGACCCGAAAAGAAGCAACAAGAAGCAGTACACCAAGAAACGCAGCACCCACAAGACTCTTCCCAGCTAGAATCACAACTTCAATCTCATCAGCGTAGGCAACGGAAACGACAACAACAGTTGCCATAAATAAGGTTTTAACAATTTTGGGATTCAATCTTCTCCTAGTCATTTTGTGAATAAAACGACTAGTGATTTTTGTTTACTTGGTGACAACCTAGTGCGGTTCTGTGATTGTTTGCAGATGAGAGCCATACAATAACAAAGATTCTAAATTCGTGGCTAAGGAAGGACATAATACTAGTAGTGCTAAGTGATTTGTGCAATTTGATTGCAAAGTTATTGTAATAGTTTTCACATTAAGTGCTTGCGAGTATTTTTTGTGTTTTCTGTAACATTGTGATATCTTCAAATAATATTGATTCTAACTGATATATCCACGTGTAAAATATGCTTTGTTATACATTGTTATACAGATAATAATCAATACATTATTTTATTACACACTAATTAAAGGAAATACAATCACACCAAGTAATACAGTAATATGTAAGTCATGTATTGTATGTTTAGCTTATAGGATCTGTATTGTGTTTGGTGTATGTGTGTGTACAATATTACTGATTTTATATGGATATATGTATATACATAATATATATTATATTTTATACCTAAATATAATGCAACGAAATGCGGGAGTATTAAAGTTTTGTGTATAGCAGGAGACTTGTGCTTGTGTATACCATTATTATGTGTTATGATCCTATCTTTTGAGAAGATAAAACAAAAAATAATATCCAATACTTATAGAACAACTAAATCAATTCATAAATTATATTTAAAAATATGTATTTACTTAAAAATTATTTCAAATTTTTGTTAATTTTATGTTTTCTTAGCAGCAGTTGTTTGGATGGCAACATTGCTCTTTATTCCTTTGGGTATTGACTGGCGGCTATAATTTTAACATATTGTCTGCTGACTTGTGCTGCCTTAATTGTTTGTGATTGGTGCACTCTAGACATGGGCTTCGCAAATACTTCAGTGCCAATAGCTGTTAACTATTGTCTTGATTATGTTGCGACTATCCAATTTTCATGTGTCAACTTTATATCATTAAATTCTAGTTGCCAGTTGTTATCAGATATTTGCCAAAACACATGAAAATGGTGTACGGTGTAACACGTCGTCATACTGTAGCGTAAGAAGACTATTCTTAACTACCAAATTTTTGACAATGAATGTGTCGTCATAATAACGGGAATTTGCAGCGCATAGCTCTTCTGAAACGTTACTAATTTTGGCGGTCTGCACCTCGTTGCTTTTATAAGCCTCGTCCCATTTTTTTACTTTCTTGGTTAATCATGCATGAATCATGTTTTTGGTCAATCCTCATGAATGACATGAAATTAATTGTACAAAAGCTATCAGTTTGTGTATTTCTTCAGAATATTAAAAAAATGTATTTATTTTTTGCAAACTACACATATACGGTACAATAAAATCGGCCAGTCAATCTCACACTAATCAATAAACAATTTGTCAATTAATCTAATTAGCTTTTTTTATCAGCTTATCAGTCTTTAAATTAGGCTTTATGAAATCGTAAAAGTAATCACTTGAGAAATGTACCTAAGTGGTGTCGACATTTAAAGGCCTATTTGATAATTTATATGTATAGGGTATTCCCTGTGAAGGCCCATTATGTAAAGCTATTGCTTTACATAATGGGCCTTCACATTTATATGGTTGGTCTTATTAAGATAGAGAAGACTAGGAAAGATTTGTACGTCAAAGCAACCTCTTAATTATTTATTTTGTATTGTCCCAAAGCTATTAAATGATTATTGTTTAGATTTTCTATGCTTCCTACTTTTATACAAGATTTCAAGGTCACAAAAATATGTTGCGTCTTTAGATGTGAGAATTATATTGGTTAACCCCTGGTAAATATGTAGGTATCTTGTGAAGGTATTGGCATTTAGTTTTTAGATCCGAAACTCTAAAATGTACATAATGAAACTAATTGCATCATTTTTATTAAAAAAACTGATCTGAATTATTAGAATTACCTTAATTTTTTAAAATATTTTTGTTTGTCTTAGTTTTCCATACAAATAAAATTGTAAAAGAGCAATCTTTAAATTTTTTCTTACATTTGAGAGTCCTGGGTCAAGTGGTAAATGAATAAGATTATGGCATGAAAGTTTTCAAACATTACTGTTATAAACTTGCGATAATATACATATAAGTTTCCTACAATAATGTGACGTTGTATCAAGTTAAGACTTACTATGGTTCAGTTCTACAATGTTATCACTTGACACAAAACAAATAATTAATATGAGTCGTTTTAATATTACAGAATATTGTCAATATTGCTTTAAATTAAAATTATAATACATATATAATAAGTTACATTTATAAGATTGTTTAGGTGAGATTATTGGAGTTATTTTTATATTTCTGTCGAATATATAGGTATTATTAGAATTTGTATGTATAGTAGGTATGTTTTAATACAATATAAGTATCAGGAAAACGTAATATATTAATTTTAGAAACAGGTGTTTGCAATTGCAGTTCTTTGCACAGTAGATAATCAAATATGATCTCAATAAGAATTAGCCCACAAAAATTATTTTATGGTGATAAAACACATAAATTAATTAGCGGTAATTAAGAACCAAATCTGAATGCATGAAAAGGTAACCGTACCTATGTAAACTGTCGCCATTTTTATAACATTGGTATAGAGTAAGTGTTATTAAACAGTTTCAATAACTTACTTATGAAGTTTTCTTTACAGATATTTCTGCCTATCCCAAAAATCTCTACATATACGTATAATTTAAATTAAAATTAAAATATGTAAATATAATTCGTTAAGTAACTTATCGTTCTTCGGTAATTACCATTCATATTTTCAAATTCAACTACATAATAAGTATCCATATCTTTTCGACTTTGAGTAAATCACATATGAGCAAATGCCAACTTGCGGGTGGATGTGCCTGTCTCCGTTGAACATCCAAGCCGCGATACATATCAGGAATGACCAGGATCATTTAGGATAACATATCTATGGGGTGACCCTTATTTACCTGCCTGCGTCAAGAGGGTAATGTTCTTTTGGTTTATGTATGTTTTCATGACTCCATTTCTTTGGCACGCTCTGAAACCCAGCAAACGGAGCTTAATGAATTTTAAAATGTAAAGGTGTAGGAAGATTAACGACCAACGAATGTTAACTGTGCCTAATCATGGTCAGTGCTACTTAATAACTGATATTGAGTAAATTTTGATTTGCGGGTAGTTAAATTTTTGTTAAACTTCGTAAACATGCCTCGTTAATTGTTTGTACACAATAATCTAGCTTATTTAATTTTACTAAATATAATAATTGGTTGTAGAGACATGATTGTTACGACTACCCGTGTTGACAACAGGCAATCAATTAAAAACGCAGGTTCCATAATGGTATAGTCCGTTCACGCTTATTTTACCTCTTGCCGTCAAGTTGGCGAATCAAAATTCTGTGTTACCATATGATATTTTTCTACGCACATTCTAAATGGGATTATTGCACAGAACAGTAAAAACTAGTAGAAGTGTGAAGTAAGACCATTTGTATGGGAACCGTTGTCGCCAAACTCACACTTACATATTTCTTGTTACATATAACACTACTAACGTAAACAAGATATGATTCGTCATGTATAGTTTACTCAAAACTATACCAAAAGGACAGAAGTCACAAAACTAATATATGAAACCAACTCACGCGTATATAAT